>PITA01003428.1:47632-139972 GCA_004023965.1 Spilogale gracilis | reverse complement strand
CCCCAAGACCAGTACTTATATAATATAGAAGTAAAGACAGTTACACAGGCACACTGACAAACTAGAGTGGGAAGGTGAGGGCAGACATTCCTTGTGGGCAAGGAATGTGTTTCAGACGCTGCAGAGTTTATCTTGCTGTTATTGTTGGAGGAGCCCACTTTCAAATGATATAGGGGGATTGGAACTGGTTGTATATAGGGGTAGTATTGAATAGGGATGTGGGATTGACTTAGAGCTTGTATCTACATGTACACGTAAAAGAGAGAATAAAGGAAAGAGGAGAGAAGAAAGGGAGAAACAGAGAGAGCTAACAGGGAAACAAGAGGGAACAACAAAAGCAGGAAATACAGGGGTGTGTTTGAATTTCAGGGTAAAAAAGAGAAAGAAAAAAAAGAAAAAAGTAGAAAAAAGAAAAAAATTAAAAAGAATAAAAATATATATATATATATATATATATAAAATAAAAAATGTTATGGGGTGTTGTAGTGGGTATCACGTTGTGATAAGAAGGGGGATAATAATTGAAAGAAGAAAAACCGTGAGAATGTAATGTGGAGGGAAATTTTATCAAAAGAAAAAAGTCCGAACATTCCAGGTGCTATAGTTCCACCAAATATTATTCTCTTCAATTCTTACCCTTAGGCTTTATTTCTCAAGAATTTGGACCTGTTTTTCAAGTATATATTTGTTATGAGGACATGTATACATGTTTGATGTATTCCTGGCTTTAAGAAAATAATCATTAGACACCAGAAAAAAATCTCTTGCCTTCAAGAACTTACATATTAGTAGGAAGATCACAATTAAACATAAATGCATGTATCAAATATAAACAAAGTTAAGTTATAACAAGTGTTTTGAGGATAAGAAGATGACAGTGGGTGCTATTATAGGTAGTTGGATTGACAAGTCCTTCCCAAGGTAGAACTTTAGAACAAAGTCTTGAGCAAAGCAATGTGAATATCTTTGTAGAGGAGCATTCTAATGATGCGAAGATGAAGGACAAAAACCCTAAAATGTGTCAAATATGCTGGATATACTCAAAAAGCAGCAAACAGCTTGTGTGGTTGACATGGAACAAGAAAAAGGAATAGCAGAATGTGTTATTTTTAGCAAATAATTATGTTAGTGGCCAAGGGCTAGATCCTGTAGAATGTCATAATGACTTTTTATTTGAACTGTAAGCAGTTGTTACAAGGTTTTGAACTCTAATGACCTGATTTAAATATAGAGATATCATTCTGGTTGCTTTATTGAGACTAGACTTTTGGAAAGTATGGGAGGAAGCGGGAAGAAAATTTATTCACTCAAAAGATTTCCTTAGTATCTATTATATGCCTACCATAGGAATAGAAGTAAATTCACATTAGTGAATAAAGCAACAGTCCCTGTTCTCCTGAAGGTCATGTAAAAATAAATAAACACTCTATTAAGTATCAGGATGTAGAAAAATAGCATAACGCGTAGGGATAGAAAGTGGTGGTGGAGGTGTATGGGCATATAAATGTGGATATATAAACGAGGGTCAAGGAGAATGTTCCAAATAAGGTAACATTTAAACAAAGACCAAAAGGAAATGTAGATATTTTGGGAAAGATGCTTGAGAAGGTGGAAGCTGTAAATGCAAAAGCCCTAATAGAGCTGGATTGGAGTAAATGAAAGGGAAGTGGTTAAATGAGGTTAGGGAGAGAATGAGGTGGAGAGGTGGTAAAGAGTTTTCTAGGTCACAGAATTTATGTTGAGTGACATGAGAGACTGTTGGAGGTTTCTGAACAGAGGAATGTGATGCTCTGACACACTGGAAAAGTTACCCTGGATGCTGTGTCTAGAATACACGGTGGAGGAGTAAGACTAGATGGTAAAGAGTAAGGATATCCTGAAAAATGGGGATTTATGCCAATTCAGTCCCCTTTAGGAAAGGACTCGCTGCCCAGCGGTGAAGCGTGTTGACAGCATCTGGTTATAAGCGTCATTACAGGTTTGCATTAGTTGCTAGAGTGATCCCAACTAATCACTGAGCAAGGTGGTGGTACAAGAGCACAGCCATTTCTACACAATGCAGGACTCCTCTAATGGGAAAACTTTGCTTCAGAGCCCTTTGTTGGGCTGGCAGAGACTTTGCCAGATTGGCATCACTGTTCATCAGGACACTGCTGAACTCTGCTTCCTTGCTTTTCCTTTCACAGGTGTTACCACCCCCACCTCCTCAGCCCCCCCCAATTCACGTATTGCAGTCCTAACCCCATCTCAGTGTCTGCTTCTTGAAGAACTCAAACTTCAACAGGTGGAAAAGGTAGATGAATTAAGAAGCTGTGGTGATAATTCAGGCAAAAGATGATGGGAACCTTAGGTAGGTTAGTGAGTAGAAATCTTGAGAAGAATAATGTGGGTATATATTGCAAGTGGAATGAACAGTAATTGTTAGTTGAATGAGGGTATGATGAAAGGTCCAGTCAAGTTTAACTTCAGGTTTTTGACTTAAAAAATTGGAAACAGATTACTTCTCTTTGCTAAAATAGAGAAAATGATAAAAAGAAAAGGGGGGGTGAACAGGATAGGGAGCTTAGAAAAAATTAAGAGTTCAGTGGTAGCATATTAATTTTGTCATTTGAAGTTGGGTTTACAAGTCTGGGATGATCATTGAGGAAGATAGCATTTGGAACTTATTAGCCTCTTATAGTACCTCAGCAACAAGAGTAGATGGGCTCACCTAGGACATGAGGGTAGATGGAGAAGCACTACAAATTTTACAGTTAAAAAAAGTAGGCAAAGCCAGTTAAGTCTGAGAAGTTATAACCACTGAGTTAATAAGAAGCAAGTGTGAAAATACTGGGGCCTCACTGAAGAAAGTCTTTCAAAAAATGAAGGAAAGATCATTTTGTTCACATACTTCTTCAAGTTGCAATATAGTGAAGACAGAAATTGCTACCGGAGTTGAAAACACAGAGGCGTTGATGGGCTTGGGAAGGATGGTATTGGTGAGGTGGTGAATACTGAAGCCTGAGTGATGGGGGTTCAAGAGCAAATGCTGTGTATGAGAGTGAGGGCAGTGCAAGCACAGCATAGCATTTAGATAAATTGAGGAATAGCTGGAGACAGTGTACTATAGCAGGATTTATTACATGATTATTAGTATTTTAATAAACACATTGGGTACAATATGCCAGACACTTTCCTATATGCTCTATAAACATCTAATTTAATACTCATAGCAACTTTAGGTTGGAGACACTATTGTTATTTCTGTTTTTACTATTTTTGGTGGAAATTTGAGGACAGAGATATTAATTGCATTGCCTAAGAGCACATATCTAGTAAGGTGTGCAGGTGGGAATTCAATCCATGTCATTAGAATCAATAGCATTCTCCAGAATCAATCCTTCCAAACCCATTGCTATCTATGGCACAGGATATCTATATGATGGCATTTAGTATAAAGAAAATCTGATGATACAAGAGGGGGAAGGATAGGTATAGGAGCAAATTCCTTGAGTATGCAGGAAGGGATCTAAATTCAGTTCATAGATAAAAGAGTTTAGTTTTAGATAGGAGGAGGGATGGTTCATACGTTGTGATAGGACTGAAGGCTAAATATTTGCATGCAAATTAGGTCAGATTTTAGCTTTGGTGCTAAGAGAGTGAGAAAGTTCTCTTCTGATAGCTTCTATTTTCTATGAAACATGAATCCAGGCCTTCATTTGAGAATGAGAAAAGAAATAAAAGTGATGGAGGATTGAAGAGAAAAAAGAAGGTACAAAATAGCCAGGGGGTGTTGTTTTTTATGTGCATGGATCAAATTTAAACACTTAAAAATAATAACTGTAATAATTATATACAATATTATTAAACACTCAGAAGCTTATTGGCTCATAGTGTGAGAGAGTCCAGGGAATGTCTAGCACAACTGAGTTCAGGCTCTTCAATGAGGTCATATAATCATTAATTTCTTCTTTTTCATTCCCTCTGTGTTGGATTTATTCTCAGTGTGGCTCTTCCCCAACACTCCCATCTTCCAAACCTTTCTCATGGTGGTGGCTTCTGATGGCTTTAGATTCACATCCCTAGAACTTATCAGCCTCGTTGGAAAGAGACATTCTCTTTCCTGGTAGTTGCCACACAACACAGATCTTAGGATGATCTGGGATAGATGGTGTCCTTGCACCGATTGCACCACTGAACCAGTGGGATGGCATTCACTGGGGGCCAAACCTACATAATGGAGAGGGTAGTATTGTCCCACCTGACCTTCATGGGCTGAAAGCTGGGGAGGGATTCTTTCTTAAAGTAGATTTCAGATGTTCTTATTACTAGAAATGGAACTGGATGTAAGGCAAGGGAAAAATGAAAATCTATTGTTATTGTTGATTATCTTCAATAATCTCATGAGGTCATTTAATAGTTTACTTTCAATAATCTCATAAGATTCTAAGGTCATCTAAACCAAGATCATTGAAGGATTGTCAGAACTAAGAGTCATCAATATTTATATTCTTGTAGGTAGATAATAGGTGCTAGCTGAGCAAAATTAGGAGAATTTTGATTTGTTCTTCCTCATACTTTTTAGTCATCTCCTGAACACGTGTTAATTTGCAAGATTTTGCTCAGTTTGCTTGAGCAAATTGTGTTTCACTTTTGTTTTATTAAATTGCAACTTGAACTTATATAATGATGCCACTGGAGGAAGAATTATCAGTGGTGCTTGGCATAAATAATAACTATAATTTGATGCATGGGGAGACTGTTCTCAAAAGTTAAATAATTCATTTGAAGATTCACATGGGCTGAGATGAAATAAAAACTCTGTTTTGACTTCTTATTTTGCTTGTTTTTCCCTATTCCTATTTTCCCTCCAGTGACTAATTTTCTCTAGGGAAAAGTTGAAATGTGATTTACTAATATGAATGACCAGGATGCCATTAGAAATCCAAATGGGAATACAAAATACCTGCTTCTGTTTGACTCTTTGCAATGGTTTTAACAGTAATATATATCTGAGAAACATTGTCTGTAATATGAAATTTTAATATCTCATGCCATATTTGTAAGGTAGTTTTGGAATTACTTTTTTGGAAATTTTCATATACACAAGTACTGATTATTTTATAATGAGCTCTGATTTACTTACCACTCATCTTCAAAAATTGTGTGTTCATGGCCATTTTTTCTTCTACATTATGACTGAGTTTGCACTTTATAAAAGTAACCTTATTTTTAGTAATAGTAATACCGATAACAAAACAGTTTGAATTACAGTGAGGCTGGTGTCAGAAAACCACTTAGGTCATTATTGTTATTGTTTTAATCAAGGTGAGAACCTGAATTTAAGTAAGTGAGAGATTGGATTTTAAAAATATATATGCAAAAGATACAAGATCTATGTAATCTAGACATTGATTGAATGAGTGATGCTCTAAAATAGCCTGACAAGGAAAATACTGGTGTCATTTTATTTTTTTCTTCTTCAGTTTAAGCATCACCAATATGCTACTAAAGTATTTTTAGTGCTCACTAGACTTATAAGTCTCTTTTGTAGTTAGTACCTAAAATTATGATAATAGATTTATATAAATTTCTTTTTTTATTAACTATATTTTAAAATATTTATTTTAGAGAGAGAGAACATGCGGGAGGGGCGGAGGGAGAGGGAGAGTGAGTCTCAAGCAGTCTCCACATGGCAGAACCTCACGTAGTGCTTGATCTCATGACCCCGAGATCATGACCTCACCCCAATCCAGGAGTTGGATGTTCAACTGACTGTACCACCCAAGCACCCCTATTTATGTAACTTTGTGATTAAAATTTATACGGAGACTAAAATTTCTTATAAAGTTTTGTGGAATGAGAAAATAATTTTTGATATCCTTTTTTTTTTTTTTTAATTTTTTATTTGACAGAGAGAAAACAGAGCGAGAGAGGGAACACAAGCAGGGGGAGTGAGAGAGGGAGAAGCAGGCCTCCAGCCGAGCAGGCAGCTGGATGTGGGGCTCGATCCCGGGTCTCTGGGATCATGACCTGAGCCGAAGGCAGTCGCCCAACCAACTGAGCCACCCAGGCGCCCCAATATCCTGGTTTTTGAGAGAGGAAGGAGACCACGTAGGAATGTACCTGAGACAAAATAGAAGCTTAATAAATATGATTGTGGAAATAAGTAAATATGTTCTTCAAAAATAGTTTGAGACAATTTTTTACTTTTGGTTATAAAAATCTCACCTACTTCTAGAACTTGCCTGGGTATGTCTGTAATAGGAATATAATAGAATATTTTGTCAATTAAACCTTAATAAAGCTAAAAGAATACAATAGAATAAGATTGTAAAGTATAAATTAAAGAGGGAAAAACTCAACAGTAAAAAGAGAAGGAAGCAAGCAGATAACCACTGCCATTGTTGGTTTAGTTATGTACCTTTGAAAGTCAGGGGGCTGGTCTGGTTCTATGATCCTGTGAGTAAAAGAAACTGTTTTTAATCAAATGTATTTATACATAAATGTATATATAATGTATACACACACACACACACACACATACACGTCAGTATTTAGTGACTCAGGAGGTTAACCTACAGCAGTACTTGGTTAGATATCACAAACAGAAAAGATAAACATGACTTTGATCTCCAAAATTTTTATTGGAATTTATATTGGCATTTCAAGTACAACAAACCATGAAAAGTGACTCCCTTCCTACTCTAACTTTACCACTTGTAACAACATCAGGGAGGAAGACAGATATCCTGTGCTTTGATCATTAAAATATAGCGTCTACATAAATGGGACACTTACAGGATGGCATTATGGGGGTTGGTAACTATAAAAACACAGTGTAATAGATAAAGTGCAACTTTATATTTTCACCTTGAACATTTATAATCCCCATTGTAAGAAAAGCTTCCTCTACCCATCCTCCCTTGCCCTCACCCCGACACTTCCAAGGAATTTATAGTACTTCCAGTAACATATTTGGTCACTAAACTGCCAGAAAGTGGAGTGCAACACTGTTTATATACAAATCTGATTAGTGGTCTTTGGAGAGTATCCACTTCATTGGTTCTACTCTGTCTGAGACAGACGGAGCCCTAAAGTGAGACCATTCTTATTTTTCAAAACCATAACCTCTTCTGGAAACTGTTCTCTTTTTAATGAAGTGAGCTATCAGGATGGAGAAGTCTTACTTGTTTTATATCTAATATACATGGACAACTCTTTTCTAACATGAAACACATACTTTTGAAATAATGAATGTTTTTCTTTAAACTGTGTGCAATAATTTTCTTTAGACTTTAAAAATATCAGTTATTGTCTACTTTAAAATTTAAATTGTGTTAAGATTTTATGAGTCCTCTCACTTTGGATACTCTGCTCTCTCTGGGTTGATTGTTTTGTGTGCTCTTTTGGCTTAAAAAGAAAGGAGTTAAAATGAAAATGTAATAAATAAAAAAAAAATAAAAAGACAGCTTGGATAAATCACGGAAAGAATCTTAAAATTAGTGGCCCCATCCAATGAAAAATGTACTTCCCATGAAATTAGTAAAACTTTGAGATTGCCTGTATCCTTAAAAACTTTTCAAAAATCATGAAAATAGTAGCCACATAGCAGTGTGATTCCTCACTTATATTTGCAGATATTAACGAAAATAGCCATATGATGACAGCTTTTCAGTTTGGTTAATATACTATTCTAATTAAGAAATTAGTTCTCTGGGAGAGACACAGCATTTATTGGTTCATTCCTTTGTTATTTAATTCAGTAAGTATTATCAATAATCTCTTATGCTCTGTGTAAGATGCTAGAGTTGATGAATAAGATGCATCCATACTTTATGCCATACATATAACATTACTAAGTCTAAAATATGATTGTCATGATAACTGATAACCCAGGGTTTATTTTTGTGCTTAAAATAGAACTCTCCCCAAAATGGAGGCCAATGGGCTTAATGAAACACAGCATTAATAAAGTTTCTGCAATAGTTTAATAAAAGTGGTGAGTGCTCTAATCATACTGGACTGAAAAGGATCCTGTGACAGTCCCATACTCAGCTTTTCAGCAGCTTCTTATTGCGTTCTATTTCTGTATGTACTTTTTTTTGCAATAGTTCTATTACCTACAATAGTGATTGACAATAAATATTTGTCAGATGGATGAATGAAGCAGTAAATTACCATCGTCAATCATACTCATCAGAAAAATTTTCATTAGGCAGGATTTGTATTTTGGATAAATGGCCTCTCTTGCCCCAAATTAAAGAATCAAATTGACAGGCAACCAATTAAACTCATAAATACACATTTCTATTTTAAAATTCAAAGTTGGCAATGTAGTGTCAGGAATATGACATGATCTTTGACATTAAGTGATATTATTAATTGAATTTTAATGGTTGTGCAGTCTTTTCCAAACTTAATTTATGAGTTTGTTTTGGTTTTGTAGTTATATAAGGATTAGCATAAAGCATTTATAAGTTGCTATGGTTGTTAGATCTTGTTCTCCGTGAAGGAATGAGGAAGCTAACCTGTCTAGACACACTGTGGATCGTAAAGGGCAAAGAGTGACATTTATTGAGTGCATGAATGCCCTGACACAGCCTTCAGAGGTGGGAATGAGGATGGAGAACACTCAATAAGCCATTTTGCTGTTTACATGATCTTCTTCTGCTTTCTGAGAAACACTGGAAAATTCTTTTTTACTTTTAGTTTTCAGAGCTTCCATAGACTGAAAGCAGTCGAGTGTTTTCCTTATTGTTTGAATATGACCAGAAATATCAATTTCAAAATGAAAATTGATACATTAAACACATAGTAGGAAACAAAGCCTCTGAATTTAGGGGCTGATATTTTTTTCCTACTTGAAGACAGAGAGAAGAGTAGAAAAAATACGGGAATGATGATTTGGAATTGCCGTGCAAAGTCAGATGCTGATTAGCTTTTTGACATTGGCAGGCATTTTGTCTTTGCTTCCTTGTCCACAAAATGTGACGTTGTGCTTTTTTTTCTTTTTTAAAAATAATTTTAAATAATATAAATATTATAATTTTAATAATAAATTCTAAGAATGCTCCCATGAAGTGTTGATTCATAAAACAGTGTCAGTACCCATTTCGATAATGTCTCTTAGGACAAGAGGATCCAATCTAGTATCGTATGTTGTGTGTAGTCATCATGTCTCTTCAGTTCCCTTCTATCTGGAATTATTCCTCAGTCTGTCTTTGACCTTCCTGACCTTGTATTATTGAAAAACTGCAGACTGTTTTGTAGGATTTAGCATTATCTGGTATTTCTTTTGATTAGATTCCAGCTACTAATATCATAGTACTGATCACACGTCTCTTTTTTTTTTTTAAGATTTTGTTTATTTATTTACAGAGAGAGAGATCGCAAGTAGGCAGAGAGGAGAAAGCAGGCTCCCTGCTGAGCAGAGAGCCCACTGCAGGCCTTGATCCCAGCACCCTGAGATCAGGTTCAGAGCTGAAGGCAGAGGCTTTACCCCACTAAGCCACCCCGGCGGCCTGATCACATGTCTTTTTTCATATTCCATCAGATGGTACTTTGAGTCGTTTCGTCCCATCGTTGGTAATGTGAACTTTGATCACTCGAGTAAGGTAATATCTTCCAGATTTCTTCACTGTAAAGCCATACTTTTCTCCTTTATAATTAACGTGTGTTTTGTGAGGGGATACTTTACACAAAATAAATATCCCATTCTTTATTCAACTTTCAGTTGCTAGTTTTGTTGATGTTTTTTGCCTGAATTAATTATTATGACTATGGATGACAAATGATAATTTTCAAATTCTATCATTGCTTCTACACTTATAAGTTGTCTTTTCACTGCAAGGAATACATTACTATTTATCTCAGTTCAGATGTATGGATCCCCATTTTATTCGGTAGGAAATAATCTATCACTAAGCCTTTGGATACTAACTTGTCTCAGTTTTGGTCAGTAGGGTCCTCTTAAAGCTAACCTCTATGTCTCGCTGACATGGTTTCATCATTTTTTTGTGTGTGCATTTCCTAAATTTCTGGATTAACACATTCCAGGCTGATTCTGTAATGTTTTTGCTACAGTCCTAGAATTAGCTTTTAATCCAAGGGGCCAGGATAAGTCTTAGTGATGCATATGCTGATTGCTACTGGGGTTTCACTGTTCCCAGGACCTTCTCAGTGCCCAGAGCAAGTGCATATGTATCTATATATCATCTAGGTTTTCCCCCTTTTCGTATTTGTAACTCCTTTCTCTTTCTGTGAGAAATCTCAATTTATTTGTTTCTTTGTTCGATTTCCCAATCCCAATGGACTGCTATCCCACTTGGAAGCCTCCCTGACCTCACCCCCTGCCAGGCTTTTCTCCTTCCTTGATTGGGATCCTCTAATGGATCTTTGAATCATTAAAGAAGGAAAAGAAAGGAGGGAAGAAAGGAGACTATTAATTTTGAATAAAGGAAAATTGTGGTTGTGCAGACTATTATAAAACCAGAGTAAATGCATAATAATTTATCAGGGTAATATAGCAGTTGGATTGGATTAATTATGTGATATTTTATTAATGAAGTAAAACACTAGTTATATTTTTAGGTTCCGTATCTGTTTTTTTGTCCCTTCAAATCTAACATTCTTCTCTCAAGGCAATAGTAGCATCTTTGGACTCTACATTTGCTGTTTACACTGTTTTTCAGTCTTCACTAGGGAAAGGAATGAATACATGGATTTCTTGATTTCATCTGGCTAACGACTGAGAGATATCCTGTCCAATTTCTTGAAAAAAGTATGAGCATTTTTAATTGAAACAATATGAGTAAATTAAAAATAAACTCACTGAAGGGGAAAAGAATACAGAAACTTCCAATAGTTTATGAGCCTTGAAAGAAGTTAAAAATGGAAATGTCTTGACATTCTTATTTTGAAAGGTTGGGCTTAAAAATACAAGTGACCTGACGAACACAAACCTTGATTAGACATTGAACCATAACATTACAAAAAAAAAAAAAAGGCTGAGAACAAATAAGTCTGAAAAAGATAAAGCACTGTTAAGGGGCAGGCGGTATTATTCCATGGAAAAAATAATAAATGATGGCTAAATGTATTTCAGAAGGAATTTATGATTAGGTAATACTCTGGGGAGGCACATGGCATATTTAGTGAGTGTTTTAACTAAGGAAAGAACCACACCTTGAAAAACTTGCTTCTTTGAATGTCTTGGTCATTCCTGTAATCTTTCTAACACCTGGGAACACACCACTTCTTACTTACAGGGGCATGTCATTTTCAGTTTTTCCATGGCCGTTTCTAAATCTTCAAATTCTGGTTCTTATTTTAAAAGAAGCTAGTTTTTAAATACATAATGAGTTTCTCCGGCTATTTTCCAGCATCTCTGCTCCTTATTTCCCCCCTGCCATGATGAAGATGTATCACAGACTTATTACTACACTGACTGGTGAGTATTAAGTTTCCTGAATGAAAGAATTTTTTTAATCACTAAAAAGCTGCTTTTTGAGCACCTACTATGTGCAATGACCTCATTTTATATCACTGCCTCATAAAACATGCTTGCAGTCACATGGAAAAGATTAGAAAATGCATAATAATTACAGTATTCCAGAATTCTCCTTGTTGATTTGGTTATTTTAATAAGATTCCTAGTTGTCAGCGACAGGAATTAATTCAGCTTAACCTAGAAAAGGAAGAATCATGGGAAGAATCTATAGACATTTTGAAAAACCTAGCTGAAGAAATCAGAAAACAAGGCTCAGCTGCAGGATACACAATCAGGATCTGGATGGAGCTGATCTGAATCGTGGGTAGTTTATACAGAGAAAACTGGATTAAGGCAAAAAGGTAATAGTGTTATTGTAAGCATCCAGAGTACCAACAGCCCCAGTTTACCTGGCATAATAATGGTTTTAGCACTGAAAGCCCCCTATTTTAGCAAACGCTTTAGTCCCAGGGAAACTGGGATGGCTGATCACCCTTCTAGTAACATTTGGCAGAAATTCTACCCTTGTACAAGAATGTGATTTAAATATTTCAGTTGAAATCATGGGGAAGTTTGCTTCATAGTCAATATATAAAACTGAAACTGAGAGGTAAATTTTGTTAAAATAGCAATTTAGCAGGTGCTTTAACTTAATTGGTCACTATAGTTACCCTTATTGATCCATAAATCTAGGTGTAGACACAGCTACAGTGAAATTTATAGAAAACTCCTCCACGTACTTTGTGATGTATATTAAGCTCCCCATTCATCTGATAGTCTTTACGGGAATCTTCCTTCTACTATAACTCTTTGTTAACTCACAGTATAAACATTATACTGACTCTAATTTGCTGGTTAATGCCTTCTGGTAGGTGCTTTGCTGAACTCTACCTATGTGATCTCATTTAATTCTTGCAACAGCTCTATACAATTGACTCTTGAGAAATTTAGATATTTGCTCTTGGTTGCATATCTAGTAAGCAGCAGAGCCAAAAACTGAATGCATATTTCTTTGACTCCAGATTGCATGCTTTAACAAATTCATCCAGATTGTCTCTCAGTGGTCACTGACTTTTTTTTTTAAACTATATTATTTTTTCAGAGAGATAACTCCCTTTTGGGCATGTCATATATGGTGCAAGAATTGTATATTGGATAGAGTAGCAGTTCTCAAACCCAGGGAGCTTTTAAAAATGTTGGTGTCTAGATTTCCCCCCACGAAAACTGATTTAGCCGATTTGGCATGGGTTCTGACCATTTAACATATTTTTTAAAAAACCTCATCAGGTGACTCTTGGCTCAGCTAGACTTGAGAAACTTCTATTTATTTATTTATTTATCTATCTATCTATCTATCTATCTATTTATTTATTTATTTGACAGAGAGAAACACAGCGAGAGAGGGAACACAAGCAGGGGGACTGAGAGAGGGAGAAGCAGGCTTCCCACCGAGCAGGGATCCTGATGTGGGACTTGATCCGGGGTCTCCAGGATCATGGCCTGAGCTGAAAGCAGCCGCTTAACCAACTGAGCCACTCAGGCGCCCCGAGAAACTTCTGGTATAGTGTACAAACTAGTATCTTTCTAACCATGGAGGTATGAATCATTAAGGACAAGAAGCCGATCTGAGAGAATCTGAGGCAGGCTTGAAGGGTCAGGTGGGGATGTTATGGAAGATTTAAATATCACTGAACAAATAGCAATTGATTATAACCCAGTTTTCTGAAGAACGATAATCTTTCTTTTCATATCAACACTAGTACTGTGTATTTACTTCAGCTGTCCTCACACTTTATTGCATCCATCCCTTTGGTTACCCACAGTTAAAATAAAAAGGCACAGAAACAAATAACAAACCACTGAAACCAAACAACTTATTAGCAAGCCACTTTGGTGCTCCCGTAAGTTAGCTATCTTCCTTCAATGGAATTGTGTTGTATCTGATAATGTGCAAATAATATACCTAACTTTCATTTCCAAAAATCCAATTCTAGTTTTAAACTCTTCTGAGTAAGAGAAAAGTAACTATTAAGAAATAGAATAGGGAGAGGATTCTAAGTCTAGACAAAGCTGGGAGTTGGGAGAGAAAAAAAAATTCCAGGCAGATACACAGGTGACATGTAGGTACTGAGATATAAAGCAAGATAAGTAGCCAGAAATGCAGCCACAATAACCTGAAGATTTTTTATAACTAGTACTCTCTGTCCCAGGGCAGTAACATTTCGGGAACCCTGTTAAGACTGGACCTGATTATTAGTTTAGCTAGTTTGATTGTCAGATTGGGTACTTGAGTGTTGTGGTCTGAGACACAGTAAGAAAGAAGTGACCTTTGACAGCCTAATGGATGACCTTAAATCTTTTTGATTGAATTATGTCATAGTTACAGATAGGACCATATTCTCTTGAAACATTTAACCAACTTACACTAAATTATCTGAATGACCGTTGATGCAAAGTAGTAAAAGAAGCCACACTGAATTCCCTGAATGTTTTCCTTCCAGATTTGAAAAGACCACAGTAAAATCTGAATCGAAAGTACTTTTTAGCACAAGACTATATATATCACTTATAGGAAAAACACAAACTCAGTATGAAAGCAGATGTGGTACTTCAGAATAACACCAACAGGGTAATACAGTTGTTAAATTGGCCCCAAATACCAGCGAATATACTTTTTTTTTTTTTTAAAGTTTGACAGGGAAAACATATCTCTTGGGAGCATAGGCTAGACTATCCGTCAAAGGGAGACTTGAAACCATATTTCCATTAGAGGTGGTCATTGATCATTTGGTGAAGATTTCTGTAGACAAATTGCATAGACTATGTCATCTTCCACTATCTTATCTTACATATACAGACCTCAGACATTCTTCAAGGAAAGCAATTTGGCACTCAGAATTTGGGCAGGCTTGTTAAAAATGTGATTCCAGGAAAGGAGCTCTATAGACATCAGTTGGAGAAAAAGTAGTTGGAGAAAACAGAGGCTGTGTGTTGGATCTGAACACCGGTAAATCAGCAATGGAATGCTCTAAGGCTGAAGCCCAGAAGTAGCTCCAATTTTTTTTTTTAAACTAAGAATTTGATTTATTTATTTGGTAGAGAAGGGGGCAAAGAAAAAAAAAAACCTGTAAATGAATTAAGTGGAAAATTGAAAAAAGATCTCTCTCTGTTTTTGATGGAGAATCCTAGAATAAACATTACTACATTAATAGAAATATCTTGAATCATCTAATAGCATTCTCAGAGATGATTATACATATAGGTAGAACATGAATAAGTTTATGCTGTTAGTAAGAGACAGGAAATGTACATATTTCTTTTCAGAAAATAGAGTTACCTGTTAATTTTTATAATAAGTTTGGGGCAATTGTTTGGAACAAATGAACTAAGTTCTCACATTTTTTTTTTTTTTTTTACATTTTGAATCTCCTGTGTGTATAATATCTATTATAGTGTCTACATAGTATTAACATTTCAGATTTGTCTACAGATCCAATAAGAAATACTGTTTATAGTCATCATTATTGACATTTGATTGTTATTTCACTTTCCCCCTGGAAATGTTTTCTTGTTTCCCTAAGAAGATGAAAACCCCTTGAAGGTGTAGGTTGTATGATCTACTTCCACATATTCTCTATTGCATTTAATATAGTGCCGTGCCTCTAGTTGATACCCATGGCTAGATGCTAATAATCCATAATATTCATGTGAAAAATATGTAGGAAATAGACTAAAGAAATTTTAAATATTTAACTAATATAAAATATCACTTCTTCTGCTATAGCCAATGCCCCTGAGTTATTAGTAAAATAAACTGAGTATGCCATTGTTTGGGAGTGGTACACATTTTTCCCCCCTCCCATTACCAGTGCCCAAAGATAGCATAGGGTATTTAATAAATGTTAGTTTTTATTTGTCCTGACTAGTTGTGTCAAAAAAAAAAAAAAAGAAAGATTTGCAAGCTGTGTAATGCCTATGTCTTATTGCCAGTGAACTTGCAGCACAGTATTCATGAAGAAAAGTGACTTTTTACCTGAAAACAATATAACTTGCCAACTCTTGAGCCTCACAGAGAGTGGACACAAGTATGTTGTTTTGTGGGTCTTCAGTCCGAACAATTTACATTAACCTGCATCTCCAGGTACAAGAGTAAATGGGGCTCTATGTATTGAATAAGGCACGAGATAAGGGTGGGGGCAGGAGGGTTGAAAAGAGGAAAAGAACAGGATGAAAAGGGTACATTATAGCATCTTTGTGTGATTGTTGCCTAGGTGTCCTCTTCCTTTTTCTACCTCTCTGGGTTGTGACTGACAGGTTTTTAACTGTGTTACAAATGTTTTTAATCTTTACCATATTAAAGAATCTTGAAGATAAATGTTTCCTGGTTGGCTCTCAGTGATCAGTCTCACTTGTGTATATTCATCATGTCTCCATACCTTAGTAAGTCACGGTATGTTAGCTTAGGAAAGAAGATAAGGAGAATACATTTGGGGTCAAATACAATGGTAATTTAGAAACACTTGTGTGATCAGAGATTTCACCTGGACTGTCAGTGGGAGCGGTTTCAAATTATTCAAAGTCAAATATTTTAACTCATGATTATTTTCACGAATCCTATAATATGGACTGTTTCCTCATTCCATTCTGCATAACTGATTAGCCATCTGTATTCATATGAAAAACATGAGTTTTCAAAAATGGTCATATTTTTCAGAGTAGGAAAATCTGGACAGTTGCAGCATCTAGTACTCTTATCATGGTCATTTTCTATTTAATCTTTCTTCATATTTGAGCATTTATGAAATGGGCAAACTGATCTTAAAAATCATTAAAAAATATTTCAATGCATGTCTATGTTCAGCACAAACTTTAATGTTAAAAAAACCTCTGGGGCGCCTGGGTGGCTCAGTTAGTTAAGCGACTGCCTTCGGCTCAGGTCATGATCCCGGAGACCTGGGATCGAGTCCCGCATCAGGCTCCCTGTTCAGCAGGAAACCTGCTTCTCCCTCTCTCCCTCCCCTTGCTTGTGTTCCCTCTCTGGCTGTGTTTCTCTCTGTCAAATAAATAAAATCTTAAAAAAAAAGAAAAAAAAACCACCTCTGACAATGTGATAATTTCTACTGTTCCAAAATTTTTATAATTAATGATAAACTTTAGTGAGCGATTAGAGTATTTTTAAAGTTGTTCTATTTCTGTGAAATAGATTCAGATATCATTAATATTCCTCCTCAGAGTACTTAATTTTTCCTCTTATTATGAAGAACACATTTTTAAAAAAGATTTTTTTTATTTATTTGACAGAGAGAGAGATCACAAGTAGGCAGAGAGGCAAGCAGAGAGAGAGGAGGAAGCAGGCTCCCTGCTGAGCAGAGAGCCTAATGCAGGCCTTGATTCTAGGCCCCTGAGATCATGACCCAAGTGGAAGGCAGAGGCTTTAACCCACTCAGCCACCCAGGTGCCCTATGGGAACACATTTTAAGTTAGCTTAAACAATTCCGTTTAGCTCATTAACTCCTCTATTTCTTACTTTTACCATTGGCTTTTAGATGAAATCTTATTTCCTACCACATCTTTATAGCATATAATAATGCCAAAATATCATGTTTAATGTCTGCTTTAAGCCCAAGGATATATTTTACATGAAACTGGCTTTTAGTTTTTGTTGAGAAAGACTCCCCTACAGTTTTAATCAAATTCATCTCAAAGAATAGAATCTCCCTGATGATGAGTGAGAGTCCATCTACAGGAAATGTAATATGAATTTCATTTACATTTTCTTCCAGTGACTCAAACTATACAGAGTGATGGCAATATAATTTAAAGAGCCAAGGATTTTAAAGTTTTCAAAAATAAGTTAATGGAAGAGAGTCATTTGCTAAGATACTTAAAAGCAAAATCATTACACTTGCATTTTAGAGCTCTCCTGAACACAGTCGTAAAGAAAAAGGCTTTAGGAAAACAATGCATTGCTATTATTATTTCCACTGTAAAAATACCAAAC
This sequence comes from Spilogale gracilis, assembly GCA_004023965.1. Taxonomy (NCBI): domain Eukaryota; kingdom Metazoa; phylum Chordata; class Mammalia; order Carnivora; family Mephitidae; genus Spilogale; species Spilogale gracilis. The sequence goes on along the minus strand of PITA01003428.1, from coordinate 122,501 downwards.
CTAAAGATATATTCATACAGTGAATGCAAGCAGCATTTCACTGAATGAACAAAGACAAGCCTGTCACGGCATTGCTCTTTGGGAGAAGTCCTTTCCACTGCACAGGCAAATGTATCACATTTTGAAAGGCTAGATCCTGAGGATAGAAGAAAGCAATATAACATGACAAGGAAGAGACTTTTTCTCATGCTGTTATTAACATCCATCAAAAACCCAGAGTCTTTTTGAATACTACTTTCAAACTGACTCCTTCCCATCAAACAAAATTACTTATGACTTCATTCATGAAAACAGGCTTTTGGTTTCCCGTCAGTAATTGGCAACATGTTTTTGCCAACCCAACCAACAAGTCGGTCTATTTTACATCTGATCTAAAATACCATTTCAGTCGGTGAAATCATTTATAGGTATAGAGCAAGAGAAGACAGCTTCAAGTAGACAGAGGCTAACTGTACTTAATCCACCATGTATATTGGACCATCCCAATTGAATCAGACATAACTATTTCCCTAAGTAAGCCTTCCTTCACCATTTCAAACGGAGATAGGAAGTATGTTTATAATGAACTTTTGAACTGTCTGAACTTATTGTCTCCACTGAAATAGTGCCTTGAAAATTCTCATTTCAGCTAGTAACATGTCAGCTCAAGCGCTTGTGCTCTGTATCATTCAGCTGGAAGGTATTACTGAGAGAATTACATCTACCAGAATAGCCTGGGTTCCTTGAAAATGGGTAAGATGCATGGTGAATAATTAATATTGGCAGAGTCATTATAAACCTCTGTAGACAGGCTCTAATGTACGCTTCTGCAGTACATCCCAAGTACAAAGCAGCTTTGATTTAATTCATTGTCCATTCCAGATTTGTTTTTCTTTTACTAGCCTGCCCTCTATGCAAGACATCATATAAATAAAATTACTGTTTCTGGCTTGAATCAGCACTAGACTTGAGTTAGTGGTTGCATGAAAGGCTAATTTAAACAACAGCAGGGCCACTGCCTTATATAGGAGACGACCATCCTTGGCAGTAATGCTCTGTCCAATTAAAATGAATCATATTCACATTATATGTAAAATATATCATACTAAGGTAAACTAAGAATTTGCTCTCATAGAGTCAAGATTGAAAGAGAGCTTCAAAGGTCATTAGCCTGTCTTCTGGCTTTCTGAGGGCTACAATTAAAAAGTCCTCAAGAATTATCTGCCAAGTCCTTAAAATTATTCAGACAAGTAGGCACCACAGTCTCCTTCTGTAAGTCATTACCAGGTCTTCCAGGCTTTATTGTCAGTAAGGTCTGCTTGCTATTTAACCCAGCCCTGAAAATAGTCTCTGGCCCACGTACAGTGGTCCCAGAGAAAGATAGGCAGTGGACCTAATTTTTAAAAATGGGATGAGAATAAAATAATTTAATATTTTCTCTCTCTACTTTCCAGAACTTTTCTTTTTGGTCTTCCTGGTAATCAGCCTTTTTGAAAAATGTTGGCCTATTAAACTAATGGACAGACTCTAGCATTACCATGTGTAACTTTGGCTGGACCTATGCCCCAAATCAAAATATATTCCCTGAAGAAGAGTTTACAGGAAAGATCAGCCACATCTTAAAATGTAAATGCCTGTCCTATCCTCCAGATACTGCAAAATGATATTAATAATTTGACATTTACTGAGAGCTCACTATGTATTAAGCACAGATTTAAGACCCTCCAATGTATCAAGTCCTCCCAGTCTCCTATGAGATTATTCTTCTCATTTGGCAAATGAAAGCATGAGGTTCTGAGGAGGTCTGTAACTTGTTTAAGTCACCCGTTGGTTAGTGGCAGAACTTGGGTCTGAACTTGGGCATTTTGGAGTCAAAGTCTATATTGAACAAAGCAGAACCATTTGCTGATTTAAGGCTTATACAGCTTTTGGGTGAAAAATTGAGCTAAAAACACAGAGCAAAGTGGAGAGGGTAATAGTAAATATTAGAATTTTTTAAAGATTATTTGAGAGAGAATGAGGCAGGTGTGGGGGAGAGAGGGAGAGAAAGAGAGAGAGAGAGAGAGAGAGAATCCTCAAGCAGACTCCCTGCTGAGCATGCCCCCAACGTGGGCCTCAGTCTCATGACCCTGAGATCATAACCTGAGCTGAAATTAAGAATTGGATGCTTAATAGACTGAACCACTCAGCCCCAAGTACTATAAATTTGTGAAGGAAAATAATCAATTGTGTCCATATTTCTAATAAAATTATGAAAGATCTTTTGAGATGCTGGGAAGTCCCTACTCCTGTAGAGGCAGAAGAATTCTAAGGAGTGGTTCTGAGAAAACGTAATTGGCCATTTACTTTATCACAGATCCTGAGCTATATAATTGATGGAAATGGGCTCTTCCAATGTAAGATTTTTAAAATCTGATAATGAAACTTCATGGTGCCAAAAAGGAATATTCCAACTTATTCTTGAATTTAATAATCCCTCTACTCCCTAATCCCATCAGTGGGTTACTTTACCATGTTTACAAACATTTTTGTTTACCTCTTTGTTTCTCAAGTCAGCAGTCCTCTCCCTAATTTTTGCAAAATATTATTTCCAACCTTCATTCTCGTGACACCTCTGACCCTTATCCTTCCCTTCAATTTTGGTAATAGCTAGATATCCTATTTTAATGAGAACAAGATAATGTAAAACTACAACTTTCTCTTCTCCACCACTGAAATGACAAACACACTCAACTTCTCTGAAGTCCACTCCTCCTTTCTAAGTCTTCCACCTGTCCGAGGAACAAGTTTTATAAAGTCCTCTCTCTCTTTTTCCTTTCCAACCTCTGCTTTTTTTCCTTTGCAGTAATCTGTATATAGGACTGTCTCTCTTATTCCAAAACTAAATAAACTAAGCAAAATAAAATAACATTATCCTTTGACCTACTGTCTACCTCCAGTCACCTTTGTATTTTTCTCTTTGCATGTAAATTTCTTGTAAGACTTGTCTACTTACTTTCTTAGCTTGCTAACCTCCCAAAGCATTTCTCCTTGAATGATATCTGAATTCTGTCCCACAGTTTCATGAGTATTTCTACTGTAAAAGTTACCACATTTCTGTTTAAAAATGCAGTGTATGGGCACCTGAGTGGCTCAGTGGGTTAAAGCCTCTGCCTTCAGCTCAGGTCATGATCTCAGGGTCTTGGGATCGAGGCCCACATCGGGCTCTCTGCTCCGCTGGGAGCCTGCTTCCTCCTCTCTCTCTCTGCCTGCCTCTCTGCCTACTTGTGATCTCTCTCTCTGTCAAATAAATAAATAAAAATCTTTAAAAAAATGCAGTGTATATTTCTCAGCATCTTCTGGCACCCTTTACTACCCTTGAGGATGCCCTTTGTGAAACCCTTCCTGGGCTTCCCTGACACCACACTAGCTTGGTTTGTTTCTTTCTTTTTCGCTCTTGCCCCATGTCCTTACGTGTTCTTCTTCCACTTGAAATGCAATTTTTATGCCCCACTCTCTTCTCTTGGGGGGAGGGGGATTCCCTTGAAAAATTGCTTTCAACTTTATGACCCTAATTCTCAACTATATGCTAAGGATTTCCAGATAAATAATTCTGACCAGATACTTGGCATTAGCATCAGATTACTTAGATATTTATCCAATTTCCTACAGGATACCTGTAATTATTCCGTCCAACTCTTAAAATTAAGCACACAACAAAACAGATTCATAGTTTTTCTCTGTGATTCTCTTTGTGTTTTCTACCTTGGTCAAAGGCAAATCTTTTCCTCAACTCCCAATCATAAACTCTGTTGTTATTCCTGATTTCCCTCTTTTTATCCCTCATAACAATTCAATCTCCATGTCCTGGTTGTTTAGCCTCTTACAAATCTTCAAACCAGTCAGTTTTGGGGCACCTGGGAGGCTCTGTAGGTTAAGAGCCTGCCTTTGGCTCAGGTCATGATCCCAGGGTCCTGGAATCAAGTCCCACATTGGGCTCCCTGCTCAGCGGGAACCTGCTTCTCTCTCTCCTGCTCTTCCTGCCTGTGCTCTCTCCCCCTCTCTCTGTCAAATAAATAAATAGTATCTTAAAAGCAAACAATTTTTCACCGTAGCTATGACTGACTCAAGCTACCAGCATTCTTCACCTCGATTCCTGCAACACTATCCTCAGTAGTTTTTCAAACTTTTTTCTGGGTCATATCTTCCTCCAAAGACATACCTGATCATATCATGCTTCTGCGTAGCATTCTCCAATTATTTTTACACTAAACCTGAATTATCAGAATTTACAAATCAACCCTGATCAAAGCTTTGCTCTGTTCTCCAGCCTTTGTTCCAGATTAAATTGCTTTCAGTTTCTTAAACACATCATATTTCTAGGAACTTTAGGTTTTTCATCCATTATTTTCTCCGAATACACTCATTTCTCCAACCTTCTTTGACTTTCTTTTACAGATTTCTCAGATTAGTTTTTCCTTGTGAGACTTTCTTGAACTATTAAATATGAGTTAGGAATTGCTGCTATGGATTTTCAACGGAATTCAGACCTTCCCTTGTCAGAATTCCCCTCCCACCATGCACAGTGTTTATTTATAGTAATGCCATTTTAAATGATAAGCTTAATGAAGGTAAAACACTTAACTAGGTTCTTTGTGTTAAGTTTAGAGGCTTATGCACTTTCAGATAATCTGTACTTAAATCTACTTGTTGAATATAAAACTAGATAATAAAAGAAATGTGTATTTGGACAATAAAGTTTATGATAGGAAATGTGTGTAGATGTTGCTATATTTCTTTCTTTTTTTTGCTATATTTCTTTTAAAAGTTACTTAATGATAATTTATGATATATAGATTCAGACTATAGTCATTTGAAATTCCTCTTTTGTGCCATCATAATTTATATGGTCCTGTGATTTTAAAGCTTTATATCTCACCAAGTTTGAGATGGAAATTTTTCTTCTTCTTCTTCTTCTTTTTTTTAAAGAATTATTTGTTTATTTATTTGTGTGTGAGAGAGTGCAAAAGAGTGAGAGAGAGCACAAGCACAGGTATCAGGCAAAGCAGGCAGAGGGAGAAGCAATTTCCCTGGTGAGCAAGGAGCCTGACTTTTTGTTTGTTTGTTTGTTTTTTAAGATTTTTTAAGAGATGAGAATTTTTCATGAGCCATTTAATTTTGGTTATTTGGGATCTTTGCAATATGTGGCTGTGTCCCCTGGATGGACAGTAAGGTAGTAGGGCTGTTATCCATTCACTTCCTTTCCCCAGGGAACAAAAAGGAGTCCCATCATGTGGTCTAAGCATCAGGTCCTCTGGCTCTCTGGGTAAAAGACTAATGATGTTTGCTAGGAAGAAGCGACTTTATATCTGAAGTGCCCTTTGTAGGATTTCCCTGGGAAAAAAATTACTTTTAGGAAAAAGAGCACAAGATTTAAAGCACAATGGTCCCTGTGGAATGCCGTGTAAGGCATGCAAATACTTTGGGGGTATTCACCTAAGTGAAATACCCCTAGTTGTATGAAGGACCTAAGAAACTCATTCAGAGACCATGTCTGTTCTGGACCACAAGCAAACCTCTGACGCAGGAAAGAAGGAGCTGAGAAATTGCTTTCAATGTCCTAACCCTCCCGTTGCTCCTTCTGAGCATTTTTATATTATTTTTCTATGGATAAGACCTCGGATTCTTCTAAGTCTGACAGGACATTCTGATCCTATGTGGCAGTTTGGATTAGATACTAATTAGGAATCATTTAGCAATTTTCTGTTGATTTTTTTTAAAGATTTTATTTATTTATTTGACAGAGATCACAAGTAGGCAGAGAGGCAGGCAGAGAGAGAGAGAGAGACAGGAGGAAGCAGGCTCCCTGCTGAGCAGAGCGCCCGATGTGGGCCTCAATCCCAGGACCCTGAGATCATGACCTGAGCTGAAGGCAGAGGCTTTAACCCTCTGAGCCACCCAGGTGCTCTCTGTTGATATTTTTAATAAAGTATATGGTTTTTATCAAGGTAGCTGGATTGATGATTCTGTCTCTAAACTTTCTTAATCAGAAATCTTTAGTTTTTCCATTTGATTTAAAAATAATTGGAGGAAAATTCAAGCTCAGCTCTATAATCCATTTGTAACCCTAATAGTTATTTTGTGCATTTTAAGCAGATTTAAATTGTTAACTTTATTCCAAAAAGCATATTTTCTTTCAGAGAACAATGCTAAGGCCAAAAATGGACAATTGCTGAACTGAGTTTTACAGATGGATAATTTCATTAGATACTTTAATTGAATATCTGTGGATAAACTCCATCATACATTGTACTTGACCTTATAGTTTCAAAAAACTAAGTATCCGTTTATTACAAATGGACTGTGGTGACATTAGCTGTTCTGGGAATTCCTGGAAATATGGTTATTCTATCTACCTCTTAAAGGGAGCAATTGGTATTTATTGCCTCAGAGGCTGTGATGAGTGGATGCAGGAAGGGATGGAAGAGGGGGCGCGCAGGAACGAGTTATGAGAACAAGATGTATTGCCATGTTTGCAGCAAAGGCAGAATGAACACAATGAGCCTCAGAAGATAGCATATAAATCAGGATATTCTGACATAACAATATAGAGAGGTCTTTTAATGGAACTGATTTCATAGTCTTGGTGAGTCATAAAAAGTCTATTTGAAAAACTGCAATAATAATTAGACATCTGCCAAGTTTTCTGTATCAGTGTTCACTGGAGGACTGAAACCTTGGCCTGAAATGTTCTTTCTTTTTTTTTAAAGACATTTTTTGGACTAACCACAAAAGGTGTTTTTTGTTTGTTTTGTTTTGTTTTATTTTAATCAGATATCCTGTATAAACCCTCAAACAAAAAATACTCTAAGAAGGAAGGGGAATTATGTCATGGCTCCCTCTTGGAATTTCTGCTCAGTTAAAGAAGCCAGGAGAGATTTCAACTCTGATGAAATGTTGTTATAATTTAAAATAACCAAATTGCTACAAGTACTTTAAAGTTTTTAGTCATCTCTAAAATTGTGCTTTGTAACAATCAAATTGGAATTTGAATCTTGCAGAAATACCTTCTAAGAAATTAGGAAGCAAGAGTGAAAAGAAACATATTTGCTTAATTCAACACAACACAGAAAAATTTATGTTAAGAACATTAAGTTTTGAGAAGTGTAAAAATTCCATTTTTGCCATCCCATCAGCAGATTTTTTTATTCCTTGCTTTAAAAAATGAATAAATTGGGCTTTTCTGAATTATACTTGAGGAATGATCTCTTGAATTAGAGTCCTGTGAAGGAATTTTTTTTCCCCTGCCCACTCGTAAGCAATTACCATTTTATTTTAGCAGCATGTTTTGATTTGTTTTTATCTGTGTGTACAACACATTCAGAGATGGTAAAAGACATGCCTTATAACAGTTTATGAAAATTCCTTGAATTTAAGAACATTTCTTTACCTCCAACCGAAATGCTTGAGAAGTGTGCAAAACTAATGGGTTTGGGGCTGTGAGTTCTGAAATGCTTCTTAAGGACAGTATAGCTGTTGAGTCCCTACTTTTTCTTCTGTAACTGTAGTCTGAAAGAGAAAGTCTGAAATGCAAGCCATTTAATCCTCTCAGAATGAGGTCTGGGCAGGTAATTAAAATAAGCGAAGGGGGCCAGATGACAGAAAAGGGGACAGCTCCAAGTAGTATCTAAATGATACAACCTCTGCTCCTCTCTAGCTGATGATGCAGGTGGACAGGTCCAATGGGGTAGAATCTTCTGTTTGCAACAGCATTTGTGAATCACTAATAATAGGTGAAGTTTCTCAATTTTAAATGTTGGCCAGACAAATCATGACTGTATTTATTTGTGGCCCAAGAGCTGCGGGTTTCCCCATATCTAGTATTAGGGAGTATACATTCTACATCCCTTGCAACTGAAAAAACTCCTGGGTGGTATAGTCAGTTAAGCGACTGACTCTTAGCTTCTGCTCTGGTCATGATCTCTGGGTCCCGAGATATAGCCCGCCTTTGGCTCTAAAAGCTCAAGGAGTAGTCTGCTAATGTTTCTTTCTCCCTTTCCCTGCTTCCTCTCTTTCTCTCTCAAATAAATAAATCTTAAAAGTAAAATAAAAATAAAAGCCCCTGAAATATACAAATCAAAAGTTATTTAGCTTATCTTCTTGAAGTAACATCTTCACTGAGTTGTATTTAATGTTGAATATTTGGTTCTCATTGAGAATTGATACATAAAACAACACTATGAAAAATATACTTAAATATGCTATAAAAGGTATATAAAAATATACCTTTATATGATATAAAATATACATAGCCTATTAAGTATTAAATGTTACTTGTATAAGGATTCATAAAATGTGTTCATTTTAGAATTCAATACTACTAAATTTTTTAAAGATAATAAGCGTTACATAATAACATAATTTCCTTTAAGAATTTGGAAATAAATAAGGAAGTGTACTCAAAATTTAGTTTTAATCATGGTAATTATATGACTTCAAAAGAGTGATCTTTTGCACTCATCTTCCGTGTTGCATTTCAGATTTATTGTTCTCTCTTATAAGCTTGGTGTGGGTGTATAATAATGCACGTATGTATATGTACATAAGAATATAGATGTGTGTGGGTGCCTGGGTGGCTCAGTGGGTTGAGGCCTCTGCTTTTGGCTCAGGTCATGATCTCGGGGTCCTGGGATCGAGGCCCGCATTGGGCTCTCTGCTTGGCAGGGAGCTTACTTTCTCCTCTCTCTCTACCTACTTGTGATCTCTCTCTCTGTCAAATAAATAAATAAAATCTTAAAAAAAAAAGAATATAGATGTGTGTGCTACGTGTTTGTATATTTTAAGTGCTTTAAATCATTCTTTGGAAGACAAGATACAATTTTATTTTATTTTTATTAAGGTTAGAGAAAGAGAGATTATGTACAAGTTCGGGGGAGGGGCAGAAGGAGAGGAAGACAATGGGACTTCCTGCTGAGCAGGAGGCCAGACATGGGACTTGATCCCAGGACCACAAGGTCATGATGTGAGCCTCATTCAAGAGCTAGACAATCAATCAGGTGCCCCAATATACAATTTTAAACAGGAATATTAAAAAACAGTTTAGAATCTTTCTGTTACAGTGTCTGTGAAATGTTGATACTCCATCAAAATCTTAAGACATTTGGATAAGAAAATAAATAATGATAACATTGGAAAGTGGCCAGATTATTTTTTAAGTGGCCTTCCTTTTCTTAACTAATCTATACTAGTTAATTAAGATACGATAATAGTTTGATATTCTTCCTCCGGAAAAGGCGGAGGAAGAATTTTTTTTTTTTTTTAAAGATTTTATTTATTTGACAGAGAGAAACACAGCCAAAGAGGGAACACAAGCAGGGGGAGTGAGAGAGGGAGAAGCAGGCTTCCTGCTGAGCAGGGAGCCCGATGTGGGACTCGATCCCGAGTCTCTGTGATCATGACCTGAGCCGAAGGCAGTCTTAACCACCTGAGCAACCCAGGCACCCAAGACTTATATTTTATTAAGTATATTTATTTCAAATCCTGAAGGAATATGAAAGAGAAGTAACAGGATACACCATTAGAAAAGGTATATGAAATGCTTACCAACATATAAACATTGGTTTTACTCTGTGGTCTTATCTACATAGCTTCTGTCTTTTAGGTAGATCAGCATATGTTTAGGAAAATTATATTTATTATTCAAGATAATTATGCCGGGCAACTTTAGCCAGAAAATGAACATCTCAAGGGAACTTTAGAGTTTCTAGATTGTGTTTGTTTTAAAATGAGATTCTTTTTTTTTTTTTTTTTTCTTTTTAAATTTACCAGGTGAAACTTTTTCAGCAGGATTACATTTTAGGGGTCGGGGGACAACTTTGCATGTAATTATAGGTATGCTTAAACTTTGTGTTTGAGAACAGCTCCAACATCTTTTTAATCTTCATATCCTTTGTACCCTAAGGACAATAACAGGTATATTATATGTTCTTTATGAATGCTTATTAAACTCTCTTAAGAATATACCTATATAAATAATTTTGAAAATATAGTCACATCAAAAAATATTTGGGGGCACCTGGGTGGCTCGGTTGGTTAAGCGACTGCCTTCGGCTCAGGTCATGATCCCGGAGACCCAGGATCGAGTCCCACATCGGGCTCCCTGCTCGGCGGGAAGCCTGCTTCTCCCTCTCTCCCTCCCCTTGCTTGTGTTCCCTCTCTGGCTGTGTTTCTCTCTGTCAAATAAATAAAATCTTTAAAAAAAAATGTATGCATTACTGAATACTCTTGAGCTAAGTCTAACATTTTACTGATAAAAGTTTATTTCACATTAGAAACAAAGTTTCTAAATGTGTTATTGAGTAATTGTCTCCTTCCTGTATTTCCTATGTTTGGATAATAATCAATGGTATTAGATAAATAAATATTGTATTAAATTTTTATATTTACTATGACCAATGTTGCTTAAGTACTGAGATGTTCATAAAATATAATTAGAATGCTATATATTGGTCTTGAAGAGTATTAAAAAGGTGAACATTTCCAAATTTGGATCCAGATATATACATTTAAGTGCTTTTTATTTATGTTACTTAGATTTATGTTATTGAGATTCTTCTGCTGTGATCACACTAATTGTCTGATTTTTCGTTGACTCCAGAAGGAATATTTTCTTTCAGCAATTCAGAGAAAATCTTTTTCCTACTAACACTAATCTAGCATAATAAAATAGGGCTATTTTTTTTCCCCTACAAGAAGCTTTATATTCTCTAAGGTTTTATCCCTGTCCTGAGTGAATAATGGATTAAAAGATGTAGTTGCCAGTCTCCCTTCCTCTTTCCCTTGCTCAATTGCTAATCTTCACAGTAGGAAGATATATACTCAGGGAAAAAGCTCAGTAGTCATAAGTTTGCATTACTTTTCAGAAAGTTAATGTGAATTATATTTTTAGATTACCAATTGGCTTCAAATTGAGTATTCTTAGGGACTGGGTAGAGTGCATATTAATTAATTTGTCCCAAATGCTACTTGTAATTAAGAGCAGTTGAGAGGAAACCCTCTCTTCATATAATAATTCACATTGTTCTTTCATCAGTTTGCCTTGCTGCTGAGCCCTTTCCTTATCTTCACATATGATTTATAAAGAACATTGCTCTTTCAGTTCTCAATTCAATTTTATGTTTCTCTGCCAAGTCTCATCTAGGCATCTGACATGTAGCAAGCCGCTATGTAATTGTGCAGACCAATAGCTAATGAATAATTACTTTTTCTCTTCATTCAGTGTAAGGAACTTTTCTGTAGTAAAAATATGTTGCTCTTGTCAGAATATAATAACATTGCATGGGGGCAGGGAACCAAATAAGTGAACTCATCATTAATATCTAGGGATTATTTTCCAGCCAAAATGAATTAAGAACTGGATGATGAATTTCTAATTTAGTGTTTATTTAGGATTCTGCGCTATACAGGTCTACCATTGACAAGCATGTATACAAATGTTCACATTTCCATGTGGCACAGTGAAAAAGTCAAATCGTTCATCGAAGATCTGTATTTTCATTTTGACCTTGCTATTTTTTGCATATTATCTTAGAGACTTTGAAGAAGTCACCTGACCTCTATAAGCTTTTGTTTCCTTGGTCACGCCAGCCTTCTTTCATAGAATAACAGGAGATTCAAATGTGATACGTATATATATGTAACATTATTTTGCAGCCTAAAAAAGTAATATATAACTGTCAGGCCTTTTGCCATTGCTGCTATTTATTTGATTCTCTAGACATTCTGGGAGATCATCAAGACAGATTCATTCATTCATTTATTAAACAAATAATTACCATTCACCCACAGTGTTTTCAGTACTGATAATAATGATAAATCAATGGTGATTAAATTAAACAGGGAGCTTCTGCCCCATTAGAGCTTCTACTCTACTGTCAGAAATAGAGAGTATCTAGTTAAACCCATCTAAATGATGATCATTTCATCCCCTGTACTTGTAATGAGGAAAATAAGATAGGGTGATGGGTTCTTAACTGCTTAAAGTATGGATTTAGAATGTTTACTCTGAAGAATAGACCTTAGTCGAGATTGGAATGATCAGCAGACAGTTACTAGAAGAACTTGAATTAATATTAGTTTAACAACAACAAAAAAATAGTTTAACAAAGGAAAGCCTGAGTGATCAAGGACTAGGAAGAAGGCCTGTGGAGTTGAACATAGTGAACTAGGGGAAGGATGGCAGAAAATCTTCCTCTATGAAATTTTCCTTGCAGCCCATCTCCTGGACCTTCCTGAGCATCCTCCTGTGAATTCCCACCATGTCCCCTGTTTCTTTTATAATATCACATTTGACAATAATTACTTTTTTTTTTTCATTCATAGAAGTTTTATTTTACCTTTATAAAAATAATGCAATTATTTAATTCCCTGTTACTTCATTTGACTCTGAACTGGGAGAAAAGGCAGGAATGTATTTTCTTGCTCATCATTGTGTCCCTAGCACCCAGAATAACATAGTCCTTAGTGGATGCAGAAAATTATTTGATGAAATGCAAAAAATATGCAATCAGTTAATGAAGTATTATCCACGACAGCTAAACTCATTGTTCTCAGATTTAGGCTAGTATTCTTTCAACTGTTCCTTAAAACCTTCATTAGGTGGAAATAACCTCTATCTTTAAGATCTGACAAAGGTCTTCTGTTTTCTAATTTAATATAGACTAGTGAGAGTATACAATTATTAGTGAAATTCTGAAATAAAGCAAAGGCTTGTTTGAGTAAGGGTATCATTTGTTTGAGAATTTCTGTGGGATGAAATACAAGAGATTTATAGGGTTTGTGTGAGCTAACATTTATTATTTAGAGTGGATATTTCTATATATTGTATAAATTAAAGTACGTGCCCGTCCAAGTTTTCACACCCAGGTAATTTTTATTCCACTTGCTATGTTATACTTTGTATGTACATAACATTCGATATTGCTACTGAAACTTTATCAAAGTCACATGTTTTTGTTTTGTGTCTTTTATTTTTTTTTTAAGACTCCAAATGTGTTGATGTTGATTTATCCACATCCACTCTTTTGCTGATTTCCCCATTTAGCTTTTAAGATGCATATGGCAAGATGACTGGGTCCAGAGAACTCTTCTAGCCATAAATGCTAACAAATTTCTGTGGAAATGGACCCTATGCTCTTAGAGTTCTTAACATCAAGTTCTTATTAAAGAAAATGTGAAAGACAAAGAAATTTAAAGTGCATGTGGGTGGAGATAAAAAATCAACTTCTATAATTCTTCAAGTAAATAAGAAATAGTGCTGAGATTTGAAAAGAAATGCAGAAAGAGATATGCTACTAATTTGTTTTCTGGTTGCCACCAGGACATTAATTTAGTGCTAATCCTTTAATAATATACCGTAAATATAATTACCTAAGTAAAAATAATTCATTATTTTTAGCAGTCACCTTTAAATCTCTTTTTTAGGCACATATTCATTATAACTAATTTGAATGTCAGAAAAAATTTTTGTTTTGTTAACTCCAACTGCTTAATTATAAATGTTTTCCACTTCCACATCATCTTTATTTGTAGAGAATTCATTCTCTGTAGAATAGTCAACTAGAAGAAGGAAAATTAATTTTAGAGCATAAGTCTTAAAACTTAGGAAAACCCAGATGTGGAATGTAGAACTATGGTATGTGATTAGTATTATAGCCTACTCTCATTAGGCTTTAGAAAGTAAAAAGAAAAAATATATATACAGTAGTTAACAATAAAACTATGAAACCCTTTTAATAAAATGTTTAATATAACTGTTACCTTTCTTTGATAATGCAATTTATCAAAGTATTACAGAGTAATAACTTGGTTTTTATAGTTCTTAGGTAAGTAATTTTATTAAGAAAAAATTAGTATAACTATATATGGAGTATAATAATTCGGAATTCTTAAAATTCTTTTGGATAATAAAATTACTATGAAATGCCTAGAATTATGATTCAATATAAAAAGGTTTTCTAAAAATTTCTGCTAAAAATACTTTCAATCCAAAAATATGAATCACAAATAATGAAGAAGGAGGTAAGATGAAAGTCCTAACATATTGCATTTGAGACAGAGAAATTATACAGTAAGCATCAAAGAGATGCACTTACTGAATGGGATTTTTCCATTCATATCACTGATTTTATGTAAAGACAGCCACAAAGTATTTCTTCTAATTTAAATTATAGTCACAACTTATAAGCTATCTTCTTGATTTTGTTTAAAGTTAGCTATAGGAGAGAGGAAAAAAAAAAAGAATACCTGGAGAATTTTCATAACATCAAAAAAAATTGGGCAAAATTAGTCTAAGTTAGTAAATAAGGTCTTCAACTTGCTTTGCAACTAAGTGCACAGACTTTCTGGTTTTTCTATCATAAGGCCTGGATGTTCTGAGTGATATATCCTCTATCCAATAAACAAGTCTTTATTTTTTTTTCCCTCATCTTCTCTATGACAGTTTAGATGAGATAAAGTCATTATTTGAACTGAGAAAGCTCACCTTCCAAATTGCTGAGCTTAGTTGCTCAGGCCTTCTTGATTGGATCCTGTTCTCAAACTTAACAACCTTATCACCTCTCCTATTCCATCTTGCCTTTTGTCTTGGTATTGGTGTCTTACCTAAACCACAGTTACAGGCTAGAGATATTTTCTGTTTATTTTAGATCTTCACTGACTGGCCAACTGCATCTGTGAAGATTAATTTTATGTGTCACCATGCCTCACCTAAGGGATGCCCAGATACGTGGCAAAATATTATTTCTAGATGTGTCTGTGAGGGTATATCCAAAAGAAATTAGTGAGGGTATATCCAAAAGAAATTAGTCTTTGAACCAGTAGACTGAGTAAGGAAAATTGTCTTCCCTAAGGTAGATGGACCTTATCCAATCCATTGAGGGCTTGAATAGAGCAAAAAGTAGAAGGGTGAATTCACTTTCTCTGCTTCTCACTCTCTCAATCTTCTCCTTGGACATCAGTGCTCTTTGGACAGAGATTGGGATTTTTACCATTGAATTGCCTGGTTCTCAAAACTTCAGACTTGGAATGAGTTGCATCACTGGCTTTCTTGTTTCTTTTCTTGCAAATGTCATTCCCTGGGACTTCTTGGGCATTATAATGTGAGCCAATTCTTTTCTTTTTTTGCATTTATTTTATTTTTTGGGGGGGCACAAAGGGAGAGAATATCAAGCAGCCTCTGCACTGAGTGTGGAGCCCAGTGTAGGGCTTGATCCCACAACCCTCAGGTCACAAGCTGTCAAAACCAAGAGTTGGGCACTTAGCCAACTGTGCCACTCGGGTGCCCTATCATGTGTGCCAATTCTTAAAATAAATCTCTGAATATGTATTTTATATCTATCCTATTGGTCTGTTTCTGTAGAGGATGCTGACTGATTCAGCACCCATATCCAATCATGGGTTCTTCCCCAAGAAACGATGAGGCAGAGGAGACTGATGTGTTACTGTGCAGTGACAATGACATGTTAGCAAATGTTCAATAACTTGCTCTCTAAAAACCAAAGTCCTGATTTCTCGTATTTTCCAGTTTCTGTGGTATAAATAGTCCCATCATGGCTGATTTCAGATATTATATAATGCAGAATTAGAAGAGATATGCCATTGTCTTTCATTATATTGTATTTCCACTCTACAGATACAATAGATGTAAATAAACTCAAGATCATAGGAAACAGTAAAAGGTAGCAAAGTAGGAGGTCATAAGATATGGATATTTATTACATTTATTTTAAAAATTATTTAAGTTCATGTAAGTTTATATAGTCTGTTTTTTTTTTAAAGGAAATAGAAAGAGGATGAAAGGTTTTTTTTTTTTTTTTTTTTTTAAGATTTTATTTATTTGACAGAGAGAAACACAGCCAGAGGGGGACCACAAGCAGGGGGAGTGAGAGAGGGAGAAGCAGGCTTCCCGCCGAGCAAGGAGCCCGATGTGGGACTTGATTCCGGGTCTCCGGGATCATGACCTGAGCCGAAGGCAGTTGCTTAACCAACTGAGCCACCCAGGCGCCCCTATATAGTCTGGTTTTTAATCATTACTTTGTTCAAAAACAGCTAGCACAACTCCTGAGAAGTTAATAAACTGCTCTCATAAACGTTACAAATTATCCCCAAAACACAGCTAGAGAGGAAGAATGCTAAGGACATCATCTAGGAGGTTGTTGTCTTAATCTAGACACAGAGCATTGAGAGCATGGATCTTAATGGCGACTGAAGCATAGAAATGGAGGAAAGCTCAGGATATGATACAAGTGTGGAGCAAGAAGCCACTCCAGGGAAGGGAGATCTCTTTGGGAGAAAGCACATTTTAAGAGATGGTAAAGTATAAACAAGTGCAAAGAAAAGATCCGGGATTGGGAGAAAAATTGGAAATACCACTTAGTTTAGATAAAAGCTTCATTAAATTTCTAAGAGTTTTGACAGAATGATAACATAAAATTGAAAATGGTGGCTTAAAAAGGGAGTCAAGATTGATCCTTTAGCCTTATGGGTAATCAAGACTGAGAAGGGAGTTAAGGAATATAGACCAGTCTTTCAGAATAATGTACATGTTTAAATAGAGGAGAGATCTGAATTTAAGAAAAAAAAGAAAGGGTAAAAAAACAGTACAGGAAGTGATGTTGAAGTACCATTCTTGTAGAGTGGTGTGATTTACTGTGTACTGAATTAATTTTTCTATTATGAACTCAGGAGATAAAATCAGTGATAAAATGAGCTCTTGTGAGTATGATGTTGTATCATTTGAAAATGGAAGAACTAATAGGAATTTCTTATTAAAAGGTACAAGATTAATGCCTAGAGAGACAAGAAAAGCTGGCCTAGTGAGCAAAATTTTTTCCTCTTCTTTTTTCTTTGTACTTTAAAAATATCTCATTGGGCTCACCAGGTTAATGTGGGCTCAATTAAATTTACTGGCTGTTAATTTATAATATGTTCAGTATTACAGTATTTCTTCCTTAAGAGAGTCCTATTATTTTAGCTGGTTTTGAGATTTAAAAGAATTAAAAAAGAAATCAGAGCTGTAGAGTCTTTTATTGGCCAGCACTTCAAAACTAAAATGCAATTTCTTTTGATACCCTATCATTGAGGAGCCCTGGAGGCCTGGTGTGTTGTGAGGTCATCCGTCTTCCTTCAAAGACTGATGCTCCACATCTTCAATACTTGCAAGAAAGTGACAGCAGGCATGTTGTAAATTTACAGGTCAAAAGGAGCTCAGTGGCGTAAATCACATTACTTTGAAGTCTACATCTATTGCTGATCCCTTTGGAAATCTAATTTTACTCAATAAATCCCTTCCATCATACAAATATCATTTTCAAGGAAAAGATGACATGGCTTCAGAAAACAAGTGTTCACAGTAGGATGCAATGGAAAAAAATAACTTTATTCTAACTCTGTGTTTAGGTGCATAAATCTCTGTTGGGACCACTAAATAAGCCGCACCCAAATGAATTACTCATCTTGTCCAACATGAATATTGGGGTTCATTATAGAGCAAAGGACTACATACAGTTAGAGATTCCATTAGAATGTGAAATATAATTGGTCACTTAGCAATTAATATCAAGATATTACTGATTGAGATATTTGTATATACTAGGATTCTTTTCCCTTTCTTTATGCAATTACTGTCATTTAAGAGTGGTATGGTACAATGCTAACTGATGTGTGTCTTAGTGGTGAGTGTGCTGAAAAGGAAGGGCGGTTAACTTTGTGTTAATTTCCTATGTGGAAAAAAAGAGGTAGAAGAGTGGATAGGCTATACTCTCAAAAGTCCTTCTTGGTAGTTGTTGCAAGCTGTAGGGTAATACATAGCAGGAACATTGAGAAGGTTAGGGAATATGGTAGGTAGCTTCTAAGATGTGCCCCAGTGAGGTTTGCATTCTGATCTTCATGTTGTTGTACAATTCCCTTGCTTTGACTGTGGTCTGGATCCAGTGACTTGCTTTTAATGAATACAATATGGCAAAAATGATAAGATGTCACTTTAAATAATAGATTCAAAAATATTCTTCTTCTGTCTTATTTATCCTCTTTTATTCCCTCACTTGCTTTCAATGACTGTTTCTAGCTTCTCTATTATAAGCTGTATTAAAAGGCCAACATGACAGGAAACTGAGGGTGGCCTCTGACTAACACATGAGTGAGCTTGGAAGCAGATCCTCTGCTAGTCCAGCTTCATGATGACTTGCAGTCTTGGTTGACACTTGGGCTGTAGCCTGTCAGAGACCCTGAGCCAAAACCCCATCTAAGTTGCAGCCAGATACCTTCCCTACAGAAATACTAAATAAATACTCTGAAAAATACTAAATTTTTTAAAGCAACTAAAATATGGTATAATTTGTGACATACACTAGATAACTGAGACAGTTTCTTTTTATTTCTATTATGAACCCTATACTTGTACAAATTACCCTGTAATTATATGCGAACCAAATTATGTCCGTAGAATGATTGTATCATTCAGAGGCAAGGTGGGAAATAGATGACACCTCAGGGAGTTTAAAAGCACTTTCATGATGGAACTATACATAGAAGGGCAGGAATGATTATGAGAACCAACAAAAGATAGTGAGACAATAAGAAACTAGCCTTAGTGGGAAGCTATTAACTACAACAGGTTTGAAGAGGCGAAGAAATAGAATGGTATCCTTAGAGTCCAGAGAGGGGCTGAAGTTTTGGAAAACTGGCCATTCTCTAGGAACTCTTGCCTGAGCGTGAAGCTGCTAGAGCAGCAGCGAGGCTGGGAGAGTGTGAGGGTGGGGAGGGAATTAATAGGTTGACCTCTTTCTTCCTACCTTTAGATTTTCTCTGTCTCCCATGAGCCAGACCCCACCAGAAGCCAGAGGGTAAACAAGCCTGGACGATGTAGCCCTGGGGTCTGTCTGTCATGGCACAGACCAGGACAGATAAGGGTGTGTTATAGATAGAGGGGTATGAAGAGAGACTGAACATCACATGTGATATTCACAGGTGGAGATTCAGTGTAGCCTAACAATGGGAAGATGGTGGTTGGTAAAGAGTGGGTAGAGTAGAGTGGGTTCTTGGGTAGCTTAGTGGGTTTAGCATCCCACATTGGGCTCCCTACTCAGTGGGGAGTCAGCTTCTCCCTCTGCCCCTTTCCCCTGCTTGTGTGCATTAGCTCACACACACACACTCTCTTTCTCACAAAAATAAATAAATCAAATCTTTTTTAAAAAAGTATGGTAGAGTGTATTGGAAGGAAATTGGATGCTACTTTTCAGGAAAACCTGGCTTCATTCTGGGCACAAACTATGCTACTGTTCCTACCTTCTTTTGCAGTTAGGTATACCATATTACAGAGTTCTGATAATGCAAGAAGAGTAAACTCAGACCACTCCAGATCTGACCCATATAAACCTTGTATGCAGTTTGTCCTATGCTGTTTTCTACTTTTTGCTGTGTTGGATGGTGCTCCTACAAGAATACTTTGGAATTTGACTGTTGGAGATGGTAGACTGAACTTAGAGGCATGGGTCCCCGAATGACTGTATGGAACAGAGCTAGCAATAGAAATCACCCAGTTACTCAGAATTGTTAAGAAAACATGAAATAGACAATTATGTTGTAGACATTACATTTTTGAGTTTTTTTTCTCCTTTATCCTAGCTTATCTTTACTAATACAAGAGGATAGGGGTTAAAGTTTTGTTTTGTTTTGTTTTGAATAGAGCTTCCTCTTATACAGAGGAAGTCACTGGCCACTTTGTCTCCAGGTAAGGCTCCATCTGTACCCATGTTTTCTTAGTATTAGCCAACCTGGAATAAGCTTCTGAAGATCCAGTAAAACCATTCTCTTTAAAATGGCCAGTATGGCTGATCGTATTTTCTCCAAGTTCTTAAAACATTATGTGGGATTCCACAAGCTCTTCGTAATATTTGTCTTTAACACTTTCTCTATTGAGATGCAGGGTCTATGATGTTCCTTTTTCTAACATCTGGAGAACTTGTGTTCACAAACAATGCCATGCAATTTCCAAGGCTGGGTCATAAAAAACAATGCAGTTTCTACCTTTTATTCTTGAAACAGTCTTAGAACCTAGTTACTATGTTATGAGGAGGGAGGCTAAGAAGACTGATTAGTCTCTTACAGAGGATTAATAGAAAGCTAATAGAAACTCATGGAAAAGGAGGAAAGAAGGAAGGAAGACTTGGAAGGTAAAGAGAAGAGCCCAGAAAGTGAAACCAGGAGCTTAGTGGGAAGATCCAAGGGCCACAGAGAGCACATCTGAGGGAGCAATACCTACTTTGTGCCTTTTCCTTTCACTTTTTTTTTTTTTAAGTGAGGGAGAGAGAGGGAAGGGGAGAAGGAGAGAGAATCTTAAGCAGGCTCCATAACCAGCATGGAACCCAATGCAAGACTCAGTCTCATAACCCTGAGATCATGATCTGAGCTGAAATCAAGAATCCAATGGTTAACCTACTGAACCACCCAGGCACCTCTCCTGTTCTCACATTTTAAATAGGAGTGTCTATAGGAGTTATTCAATAAATAGCCCACCTTTGTTTGTAGGGTGTGTGGGAGGCACATAACTTTATTAGTTCTCAGGTTTTCAGATTGACAGAAATTGTACCAAAGGTGATATATCCAAATAATCATGTTTAAAATTTTTAACTCTGCCTGCTCTTGAGCCTGATTTAGATAATAAGATTCTTAATATGAGGCTGATAGTAAAATTGGATTAGATTTAGGGATTTTAGAGGAGAATCAAGAATACATTTTCCATATGAATATATGAATTTTGGGGGCCAGAGGGCAGACAGTAAAAAATTGTATTTCTCAAAAATAGTTCCAAACATATTTCTTTCTTAATATGCTCTTATGACATGTCCCTGATATTCCTCCCCTTGAGAAATAGGGGAATCTCTGTGGTGTCCCCCTAGAATTTGAGTGTACTTGTGATTACAGCAGAAGGCATGGGCATGTCACTTCTGAGCCTAGGTTATAAAAAGCAAGAAAGCTTTTTCTTTTTGGGACTGATACTTTTAAGACTTAAGCAAAATTGTACTAGCCAAAATAGGATACTGCTGATTGTATTTCCTAACACATATATGAGTTAGCAAGCCTTTAAGCCTGCAGATGATCTCAGTTCCCAGACATTTTGTTACTTCTAGCCTTTCAATTTTTCTAGCTAAAGCACCAGATGTTGTGGGGGAGAGGGTGGGGGAGTTGTCCTGGCTCTGCCCTCTTTGAATACCTGACCAGCAGAATCTGGGTGCATAATTAAATGGTAGTTTATACCACTAAGTTTGCAGAGTTTTGTTCTGCTGCTGTAGTAACTGGAACACCTTGTTTTCCATTCACAGCCCAATAGCTCAATTCTTTAATAGCTTTTATTTCTGAAGTATCCAAAAGTAAAGATCTTAAAAATTTCAGCAACTTCATTATTCTTTGGTCATTTTTCAGCTACCTGTCTACTAATTCTGGATTACTGGATGATTGATTACCAAGACCATTATCTTAATTACTTTACTGTTACCAGTTCATCAATCAACTCATTTGGTAGGACTGTTTAACTGCCACAAGCATGTTCACCTTGAGTGTACAAAGTATATAGCATAGACCTGATGAACTTTACATACCTAGGGCTCTATAAATACCACCCATATATCGCATTTTAATCTTATGTATGCATGTACCTACCAATTTATGTATCTATATATGTATTGTGTATATGTATCTATGTGTGTGTATTTGTGACCTCCATTAAAGAATGAAGTGCTCATTTACATGAATATTTACATGTAAATGAACACTTGTAAAAAAAAATGAGGAACTCAAAGACCTGCATTTACTTTGTAGCTCTGCCTTGAAAATGTTCTAGGGTATACAGAAATACTATAGAGGTAGTACAAACATTCCATGGAAGTAGTAAATTAAATGTCCTTCTCCCTTTTTTAAATGATATTCCCTATGCTGCATCTTTCCTCTCACAACTTCTTCTTTCCACAACTAGAAGCCTGTATCTTTCACTCCCCTTCACCCATTTTGTCCAACCCCCAAAAACCCCCTTCCCCTATGACATCAGTTTTTTTCCCCTAATTTTTGGGGCAGTTTCTGATTTTTGTTTGTTTTATATTACAGATCCCATATAAAAGTGAAATCCTAAGGTGTTTGTCTTTCACTTCTGACTTATTTCACTTAACATAATACCCTCAGTGTCCACCCATGTTGTGGCAAATGGTGAGATCTTATTTTTTATGTTTGAATAATGTTCTTGTGTGTGTTTGTGTGTAAGTGTACACACACTACCTTTTCTTTTATCCATTCATCTCTTGATGAACACTTGGGTTGCTTATCTATCTTGACTATTGTAAATAATGCTGCAATAAACATTGAGGTGCATATATCTTTTCACATTAATTTTTTTGTTTGTTTGTTTGTTTTTGGATAAATTCCCAGGAGTAGAATTATTGGATCATATAGTATTTCTATCTTTAATTTTTGGAGGAATCATCATACTGTTTTTCAGAGTGGCTATACTAGTTGCATTCCCACCAACAGAGCACAAGTGTTCCTTTTTCTGCATATCCTCACCAACACTTTCTATCTTTTGTCTTTTTGACTCTAGCCATCCTGACAGGTGTAAGGTGATAGCTTATTTTGGTTTTGATATGCATTTTCCTGATGACTAGTGATGTTGAGCATTTTTTCATGTGTCTGTTGGTTATCTGTCTGTCTTCTTTGGAAAAGTGTTTGTTCAGGCCCTCTGCCTATTTTTTTAACCAGAATATTAGTTTTCTTTGGTGTTGAGTTGTATAAGTTCTTTATGTTTAAATGTCCCTTGAGGTTTGTTG
Source organism: Spilogale gracilis (assembly GCA_004023965.1). Classification (NCBI taxonomy): domain Eukaryota; kingdom Metazoa; phylum Chordata; class Mammalia; order Carnivora; family Mephitidae; genus Spilogale; species Spilogale gracilis. The sequence continues at coordinate 99,672 of PITA01003428.1, read as the reverse complement.
CATAGCATCCTGCTTCAAACAACTAAGATTCACCCCAAACAAAAAATCAGTTTATAAAAATAATGCTATGTCCTTCTGTAAGAGCTTCCAAATAGGCGTCTTCCTGTATAAAATTCATTAAAATGATATAGCGTCCATCTATAGTTATGATAAGGGAGGGCAAGGAGAGCCATGGGCCCCACATGATTGGGTTATTTCCTATTGTCTCAGAGTGAAAGAGAAATTTTTGTAACTATCAGAAATGTCATGGAACTGTACATTAAATCAGCTATAAAATTTACAAGTAATATCTCATTTTTTCCACTTGTCCTGTGACAATGTAAAAATCATAAATTTTTCTAATTGGTAAATAAAGAACAACAAATGCCATTTAATGGAGAAACATTCACTATTCATGTTTTCCTATGTCCTAGACAATATTTTATTATTTGTATTTACTTTTGTAGAATAGGAAACTTCTCTTCCTACCTTAATTGTATCCCTGATGTTTAGATCAACTCTACAAGAGGATGGTGATATAAGGGACAAAGACTAACAGAAAATATTGTCTCAAGGACAAATATGAAGTTGCTAATTCAAAACCTGCACCTGAGTATGGATTACCTATTATGATTCTGTGGACCAAGGCCTAGGCTGTAGTTTGTTCAGAGTAAAGGTAAATAACCGATGAGAAGCTCAGTTATGTCTGTTGCACTGAGATAGAGGCTTTTTTTCCTTCCAAATTCTAGTCAGTGTGAAGAATGGCTGAACGTAATAAGCCATGCCTCATTTCATCTTTTCTAGTGGGAGATTCTGTTTGAGTTGAAGCTGATTTATAATATTTATAAGGCCTGTTGAAATTGTACATGAGAGATCTATTTTCAGAGATGCTGAAGGAACTTCCCAGGGAAGTATCTTGTGCTCAAGACAGACAAAATCAAGGTAAATGAGCATGCTCAGAGGCACAGAGAAAAATCAATGTTGAGTATAGTGTCAGCTGTGAATCTTTCAATCTCAAATATCAGAAACGCATTTCCAACTGCTAGTGGAATGACTAGTCACTGGATAGTTTTAAGCAGTGGAAGGAGATAAATGGATTTTTAAAAATCATCTCCATGACCATTGTATCAGTAATAAATTAATTTGGAGAGGTAGTTCAAAGACGGATGCGGGAGGGCAACTTAGGAATCAAGTCTAGCCAACAGTATTCTGGAAAAGGTTGAAGAACCTGCTAGGGGATATTATTTTATGTTCACCAAGTTCTGTGGTGTGTTAAACAACACACCATGGCCAATGTCAGGATAGCAATGGTTTGGCAACCAGGTCACCAAATTCCTAAAAATTTAACAATTAGCCTTCACATCCCGGCACCAGTTAACTCTAGCACACAACAGAAACTAGCTGAGAGATAAAGAATGTTAGCTGGAAATAAGTTTATGATATTTGAGACTGAAAGAGTCACATATGATATTATATTCAACATTGGTGAAGATGTGGAGAAAGGGGAACATTCTTGCACAGTTGGTGGGAATGTGAACTGGTAGAGCTACTCTGGAAAACAATATGGAGGTTCTTCGAAAAGTTAAAAATAGGATGTCTGGGTGGCTCAGTTCTTAAGCATCTTCCTTCAGCTCAGGTCATGATCCTGGAGTCCCAGGATCGAGCCCTGCATTGGGCTCCCTGCTCAGCAGGAAGCCTGCTTCTCCCTTTCTCACTCCTTCTGCTTGTGTTCCTTCTCTACCTCTGTTTCTCTTTGTCAAATAAATAAAATCTTTAAAAAAAAGTTAAAAATAGAACTATGCTATGATTCAGCAATTATAGTGCTAGGTATTTACCTGAAGAATATAAAAATACAGGATGTCTGGCCTGGGTGACTTAGTTGGTTAAGTGTCTGCCTTCAGCTCAGGTCATGATCCCAGGGTCCTGGGAGCAAATCTTGCATTAGGAATCCTTGCTCAGCAGGGAGCCTGCTTCTCCCTCTGCCTGATGGTCCCCATCTTGTGCTCTCTCTCTGACAAATAAATAATATATTTTTTAAAAAGAGTATAAAAATACTAATTTAAAGGGATACATGCACCCCGATGTTTATAGCAGCATTATCCACAATAGCCAAATCATAGAAACAGCTCATGTGTCCATTGATTGATGAACAGATAAAGAAGATAGGGTGTGCATGTGTGCTTGTGTGTGTGTGTATACACACGTATATATGAATATATATACATACATATTCACACAATGGGATATTTTTCAGCCATAAAAAAGAATGAAATCTTACCATCTACAATTACATGGATGTAGCTAGAGAGTATATGTGGAATTTAGGAAACAAAACAAATGAGCAAAAGGGAAAAAATAAGAGAGAGAGGAACCAAGAAACAGACTCCTAACCTAGAGAACAAACATGGTCACCAGAAGAGAGGTAGGTGGGGGGTGGATGAAATAGGTGATGGGGATTAAAGAGTACACTTGTGATGAGCACAAGGTGGTGTATGAAAGTGTTGAATCACTATATTGTACACGTGAAACTAATAGTATACTGTATTTTAACTAACTGGAATTTAAATTAAAACTTAATAAAAATCCAGTGACTTACCATTATAATTTTGTAGTAGAATTGTACTGTGTCCACTAAGTTGGAACTCTGACTCCTAAAATTCTTTTCCCTATATGGTTCTGGGCTTGCATTGGCCATTAAAGAAATTTGTGTGATACTTGGAAGCAGCAATAAGTAAAAGAGTAAAAGAGAAGCAGCAGCAATACTTATTATCTGAAAGTCAATGTACGGATACTCTTGCCACGGCCTACTCAAGTGCCTTGTGGTTGCCTGCTCATCCTTGCTCATCCTCATTAGGATGAGTTTTTCCTTTTTCACTTCTATTTTTTGATTATCTTTTTTTCTCAAATTTCTTCTTTCATGACTTCAAGCTCAGAGACAAAAAAGCAACAGCTAGACAAATTGTTTAACCATCTCCTACAATTGCATTAAAATTCTGTTTACTGTATCATTCCAGTGGTTCTGTTTCTCTAATTGACTCTAACGGATACATCTTCAAATGAAAACCAAACTTCTCTAACTATGAACTGTATTTAGTTAGGTTAGTTATAAACTATCTTAAAAACTGTATTTTAACATACTTTTACATCCATCACTGACCTTGTGATGTGGATTTTTCTCTTTGTCCCCTAATATTGCTACAGTTGACCTTCTTTAGATTCATAAAACACATAATGACTTTACTACTTCAGGGCTTTGTGTTAGCTTCTCCCTCTGCCTTAAGCTTTCAGTTCAAATGTTGTCTTCTAAGAGTGGTTTTTGTAGTCTGAGTACCCAATTTACAGTCTGAGTTGAAGCCTGCTGTAATTTTTTTTTGCAAAGCCCTGGTCACCCTATGATTTCTTTCTATTTATTTGCTAATTATATTTCTTCTTCCAGCAAAATCTAAATGCCTTAGTAAAACAAATCTTTCTGACTTGGCCAATAGTAGATGCTCAATAAATATTCATTCAATGCATGTTAATAACTTCTGCGTTGTTGTTTTACATTGTATGGAAAACAAAGTGCAGGTAAATTTTGATGGTCATGATTCTTGGGAAAGCACAATATTTCTTAGTAAAAATGACTATTGACTACTTGGGACACAGGAGTAAATAGAGTATTGAAGGGAGTGGAGAAAAAAAAAAGAATGAAAAAAGGAAAATGGTGTTATACTCTACATTCTCTGAGACTTCTACCCATGTCTTCATTAAAGATTTTAACGCATTCAAATTGGTTGGAGCCTTTTTCATTTTTTTGCTTCTTTGAGAATGAACTCAGTGTCGGATCCATGTTAGCTAAGAAGCAAAACAAAATTTAAGGATTAGAGCCAGAAACAGAGGGAATCACAGGAACATCAGCCTTTGGGTATTAAAATGATCTGCAACAATTCATAGTCTTACAGGAGCACAGCAACAGAATATGGAAGGTATCTTTTTTTAATTGTTATTTAAATTTTTTTTTCCAGTGTTCCAAGATTCATTCCCCATTCCCCACACCCAGTGCTCCACGATTTAGGTGCCCCCAGTACCCACCACCAGGCTCTCCCATCCCTCCACCCCCCTCCCTCCAAGTCCCTCAGTTTGTTTCTGTGTCCAAAGTCTCTGTTGTTTCATTTCTCTCCCTGGATTACCCTACTTCCCATTTACTTTCCTTCTCCCACTGTCCTCCAGGTTACCCCTCATGCACCGCAAGTAAGTGAATCCATGTGATACTTGACTTTCTCTTCTTTCCTGTCTTGTTAATTTTGGCCATTCTGACTGGTGTAAGGTGGTATCTCAGTGTGGTTTCGATTTGAATATCCCTGATAGCTAGTGACGCTGAACATTTTTTCATGTGTCTGCTAGCCGTTTGTATATCTTCTATGGAGAAGTGCCTCTTCATGTCTCTTGCCCATTTTTTGATGTGTTCATCTTCTTTTTGGGTGTTGAGTTTGAGTAGTTCTTTATAGATCTTGGATACCAGCCCTTTGTAGTATCATTTGCAAATATCTTCTCCCATTCTGTGGGTTGCCTCTTTGTTTTGTTGACTATTTCCTTTGCTGTACAGAAGCCTTTTATTTTGATGAAGTCCCCGAAGTTCATTTTCGCTTTTGTCTCCTTTGCCTTTGGAGACGTGTCTTGAAAGAAGTTGCTGTGACCGATGTCAAAGAGGTTACTGCCTATGTTCTCTTCCAGGATTTTGATGGATTCCTGCCTCACGTTGAGGTCTTTCATCCATTTCGAGTTTGCCTTTGTGTGTGGTGTAAGAGAATGGTCTAGTTTCATTCTTCTATATGTAGCTGTCCAATTTTCCCAGCACCATTTATTTATTCCACCTTTTTCCACTGGATATTTTTTCCTGCTTTGTCAAAGATGATTTGACCATAGATTTGTGGGTCCATATGTGGGCTCTCCACTCTGTTCCATTGGTCTGTTTCTCTGTTTTTATGCCAGTACCATGCTCTCTTGGTAATCACGGCTTTGTAATAAAGCCTGAAGTCAGGTAATGAGATGCCTCCAGCTTTGCTTTTCTTCTTCAGCAATTCCTTAGCGATTCGGGGTCTTTTTTGGTTCCATATAAATTTTAGGATTGTTTGTTCCAACGCTTTGAAGAATGTTGGTGGAATTTTGATCGGAATGGCATTGAAAGTACAGATTGCTCTGGGCAGTATAGACATTTTGACAATGTTTATTCTTCTGATCCATGAGCATGGAATACTCTTCCATCTTTTTGTGTCTTCTTCAATTTCTTTCATGAGTGTTCTGTAGTTCCTCGAGTACAGATCCTTGACTCCTATGGTTAGGTTTATTCCTAAGTATCTTATAGCTTTTGGTACTAGAGTAAACGGAATCGATTCTCTGATTTCCCTTTCTGTTTTTTCGTTGTTAGTGTATAAGAATGCAACTGATTTCTGTGCATTGATTTTGTATTCTGCCACATTACCGAATTGTTGTATGAGTTCTAGTAGTTTGGGGGTAGAGTCTTTTGGGTTTTCCACATAGAGTATCATGGTATCTTAATTAACTCTCTTATGTCAGAGACACCCAGCTAAGATCCATGTCTCAGAAGTAAGGAGGGCACTTTAGCTTAATAGTTAAGAGAGTTTCTTTAGATCCAAATTTGGATCCACATTATCTCTACCTCTTATTGATTCTGTGACTATCACATTACCTACACCCTCCATGCCAAAGTTTTCCCAAGTGGACCTTAGTGCTAATAATAGTACCTATCTCATAGGTTTATTGTGATGATGAAATAAACAACACTTAAAACACTTAGAATAGTGCCTAGTACATAATTGTCAGCACTGTATGCATGTATTAATATGTATATTAATATGCATATATTAATCTGTATTAACATGCATTTCTTTTTCTCTAATCAGAATACATGTTCTTGAAGTTGGAGTTATATATTATATGTCTGTGTTCTCCATGCTTAACTCACTTCTGTTGTTATAGTAATGAGACATATGTTTATTAAATTATATGTTTTAAAATTGATTTTACTGACTTTAATATGCAATCACTACATGATAGCTTATAATTAGTTATGTCAACAAACTTCACATATATCATAAAGAAATAGTCTATGAATTTGGTAAAAATATATGCTGAAGATTTTGTGGCATGAAGTTCATTTTCTGACATGATTAAGCAATAACCTTTTATTTTTCCCCCAATTTTAAACACTTTATTATTATTTAAAAAAATGGATTGATAATACCTGTATGTGCTATAAAATTCAGAAGAGATAAAAGGTCTTCCAGCGAAACAACAGATTTCCTCCCATACTGGTTCCCCACGTCTTAATTTCTTTCTTCTGACTATGCAACCACAACTACCTCCTGGAAATAATCTGCCTCACAGGACTATACAATGACTACAAGACAAAGGCTGGATGCTTCCCTGACTGAAACAATGACCAATTGACTTTAGAGGTATAACCATATGTTCATGCATTCCCCTGATGACTCTTAAAAGGAGGAATCACCACATAAAGACAGTGTGGGGACTTGTTGTGCTCTAAGAACATGACAATTTAAAAGCTAATAACATCAGCAAAAAAGTACTCAACATTAAACCAGCTGCTTACTATGCGAGCTCTCCATTTAAGTGCAGAGAAGAATTTCTCTAGACTCTCAAAGAAGGAGCTAAAAAACTTCAGGCTTATTCATTATCAATAATTATGCATTGTCATTCAATTGTTTCCATGCAATACAGATCATTATGTGTGAACTGGAAATATTGTAAAGAGTAAGTTAAAAATACAAGCTAATTATGATGTGCTTGATCAATTTTTCTGTGGGAACTTCTATATTATGGTAGGGAAACTTCATCACTCCATCTGAACTGTTTCTATAGAATCTTTCATATTTCATGAATGTACTTTTTGTTGAAAAATTATTCATCTGAATAGGAATTTTTATTTTCTCTATTTTTTCAATAGATGTGCAAATATGGACATAATAGGAATATACATGAATGATAACTACACATGCACATATTTCTATCACAGATTTAAAAAAAGATAATTTTAATGATAACATCTGACATGTTGTTTTACTTGATTTTTAATGGCTTGACTTTTGGAGTCCAGTGCATCTGGATTCATATTGTAGCTCCACAGTTTATTAGCTGTGTGATTTTTGACAAGTTATCAAATTCTTGGAGATAATAATGGTTCATCTTTGTTGAATGTTTGCTATTCGCTTCCCTGTTCCAAGTGCTTCACATATATTAAATCAGTGTTCCTCTTTCAACAAAAGAAAACTCTGAGGTATAGAGAAGTTAGTAGTTACTTGAAGATATAAAGTTAGAGAATGGGGAAACTAGAAACAGATAGCAGGTTTCCACAGCCTGTGCTCCTTTATCAACTGTATTATACTGTCTAATAGCACTGAAATTGCACCCCTCTGAGTGAGTATAAGGATTTTAAATGGAATAATGCACAGAGGAAGCACACATTAAATAATATTTACTCAATAGTTTACTTCTTTTTTTGAAAAATGTAACTGTGGCAAAAAACTCATAACATGAAATTTACCATCTTCACCATTTTTAAGTGTACAGTTTAGAGATACTGGGTACATTCTCATTGTTGTGCAATCATCATCACCATCCAACTCCAGAACACTTTTCATCTTGCAGGCTTAAACTTTATAGTCATTTAACACTTACTCCCCATTCTCATCCAGCTCCTGGCAACTGTTATTATACTTTCTGTTTCTATGAATTTGACTATTCTAGGTAAGTCATATAAGTGGAATCATATAAGTCATTTTTTTATGACAGGTTTATTTCATTTAACATAATGTCTTCAAGGATCATCGCTTTATAGCATATATCAGAATTCCTTCCTTTTTAAAGCTGAATAATATTCCATTTTATGTATATACTATATTTTTTGAATACATTCATCTATCAGTGGACACTTTGGTTGTTTCTTCCCTTTGGCTATTGCGAATAATGCTGCTATGGATATAGGCATAGAAATATTTCTTCAAGACCCCGGAATTGCTAAATCATGTGGTAATTTTATTTTTAATTTCTTGAGAAACCACCATACAATTTTCCATATTGGCTGTATAATTTACAGTCCCACCAATAACATACAAGCATTCCAATTCTCTATATCCTTGCCAACATTATAATTTTCTAATAGTAGCCATTCTAATAAATATGAAATGCTATCATACTGTTATTTTGATTTGCATTTCCAAGTGATTAGTGATATTGAGCATCTTTTCCTCTGCATAATGGCCATTTGTATGTCTTCTTTGGAGAAATAGATAGTCAAGTCCTTTGGCTACTTTTCAATTGGTTTATTTGATTTCTGATTGTGGAGTTGTAGGAATTCTTTATATGTTATGGAGAGTAACCCTTATTATGTAGATGACTTGCAAATATTTTCTCCCATTGTGTGGTTTATCTTTCATTCTATTAATTCTGTTATTTGTTTTCTTTCATGATCAGACGTTTTAAACTTTGATGTAGTTCACTTTATTTAATTCTTCTTTTGTTTCATGTGCTTTTGGTGTCATAACTAAGAAAATATTGCAAAGCTTATTTTCATTTCTTCCTAAGAGTTTGAGTCTTAGTTCTTACATTTAGGTGTTTAATCCATTTTGAGGTAATTTTTGTATATGATTTAAGATAAATATCTAACTTTATTTTTTTATGTTGACATCCAGTTTTTTTCAATATCATTTTTCGAAAAGACTTCCTTTTCTTTATTGAATGACTTTGGCATTCTTTTTGAAAATCAGTTGACCACATATGTGAATTTATTTCTGGGCCCCCTATTTTGTTCCATTGGTCTGTATGTCTGTTTCTATGGTAGTATCACAGTGTATTGATGACTATAGCTTTGCAATAAGTTTTGAAATCAGGAACTGTGAGACATGTAACATTGTTCTTTTTTAAGGTTGTTTTGGCTGTTTAAGGTCACTTTAGCATTCCTATTAATTTTAAGATTTAAGTTTTCTGAAGTTTCTGTGAAGCATGCTACTGAGATTTTGATAAGAATTGTGTTAAATCTATAGATTACTCTGGGTAGTATTAATATCTAGAATACCAAGTTTTCCAATCTATGAGCATATGTATCATTCCATTTATTTTCATCTTCTTTGAATTCTTTTAGCAACATTTTGTAGTTTTCAGTGTACAAGTTCATCTCCTTGGTTAATTTTACTTTTATCCTATTTTTGATGCTATTGTAAATGCATTTTCTTAATTTACTTTTCAGAGCATGCTTAATGTATAGAAATATAATTAAATTTGTATGTTGATTATAATTCTTCAAATTTACTGAATTGATTTAATAGTATACAACTTTTATTATTTTTATGTGCAATCAACATTTATTTAATACTTTTTCTAATTTTAGAAAGTTTTGTTATTGTGAATAATGTTGAATAAATATCATTGTAAGTATATCCCTCACTATATCTTTAGGACAAATTCCTAGAAGTGAAGTTATTTGAGAACATAGTCTGAAGATTTTTATAAGTAACTACTGTAAAACAATCTTTCAGAAAGGTTTGCTAAAAGATAATTTTGAGGAAAATGTAAAATCATGACTTTCACACAGATATAAATAAATTAGACACATGTTAAATGGCTTATTTTATTTATAAGAAATGAGGGAACAAGTCATAAACATTTCAAAGGAAAAGGAATAGAAGAATGTCTAGATGTATAGACAACTAGTTTTTCCATGGAGTGATGTAAGCCAATTAAAATCACTAGTAGATAGGATAGCATTTATATTTCTATATTAGTTATCTACAGCTTAAAAAGAGTTGCAAAATAACACCAACAAGAGCAAGACTAAAATATGATAATCCAGAAGAATGTGCTATGGTGGATACAGATTTTCACTGAAACACACAATTTTTTTTGTAAGTTTATGCCAGTTTACACTTCCAGTAGCATTCTATATTAGGTCTTGACTCACCTTCCTTTCCTGGCATTAACTGTTATCACTTTGAAAATACAGTAACTTAATGGAAAAAAGGTGTTATATAATTATTAATTTAATTTTACATTTATTTGATGTTTGCTTTGACAATGAATAAAGATTTTCATGAAGAACCTTAAAAGAAAAATTAAATTCTAAAACTGTTGTTACATAGTTCTTGTATCTCACTTTCTAAAAGAAAAGCAGTAAGAGAAATAAATTTAGAAGAGAATTATCTTGAACAGTAGTAAACACTTGCTCATAGTTAAGTGTCTGACAAAAGTTTTTTTTTAAAGATTTTATTTATTTGACAGAGAGAAACACAGCCAGAGGGGGAACACAAGCAGGGGGAGTGAGAGCGGGAGAAGCAGGCTTCCTGCTGAGCAGGGAGCCCGATGTGGGCCTCAATCCCAGGTCTCCGGGATCGTGACCTGAGCTGAAGGCAGTCGCTTAACCAACTGAGCCACCCAGGCGCCCCATGTCTGACAAATTTTTAAAGGTAAAGTTGAGTAGTAGAAATTACAAACATCAAATAACCATTTGCAACCAGAGTTTTTAAAAAGCAGTACAGTGCCAATGTGATTTTTCCATGGATTCTCTCCTGATAATTAGGATCTATTTCCCTTTCAGATTCTACTTTATCCTACAAAATGTGTTCAGTGCAGAATGAGGTAAAGAATATTAAATGCTTAGTAAAAGAAAAGCTTTGTAAACCCATTCTTAAGAAATGTCTGTGGACATGACCAAGATGGCAATGTAGGTTGTTCCTGACTTCACTCCTACTCACAAGAAGAACAACTAACAACTACTCAAGAAGATGAGAGAATCCAAGAGCAAGGAGAAACCTAGAACCCCCTGCATCACAGAGACCAAGAAAGACTATATTAGAAGAGTAAGAAAAACACATACATGTTGACTACATGCTCCTCACTCAGGCCAGTGCAGCACCATGTGGAGAGGTCTCCCCTAAGCCTCTGGTTCCTCCAGTTACAGTGGGAAAAGATAACCCTGGGGGACAACTAGCCTCCCCTCCCCTCCCACCAAACATTGTGTGTTGCACCTTCCTACCTTAAGACTATTGGCAAATTTCTGGACAGAAATTTTTCAACCAGGAGAGAATATGATGAACTTTTTCAGAATGTTGAAGGAAAATATCTGTCAGCCAAGAATTCTATTCTTGGTAAAGCTGTCCTTCAGAAACAACAGGAAGATAAATATTTTCCCAAACAAAAGATGAGTTTGTTACCACGACCTGCCTTACAAGAAATGATAAAGAAAGTTGAATGACAGTAAAAGAAGACTAATAAACATCATAAAAACATTAAACATTAAAAGGTAATACAAATCGCATCTCTAATGTTATATATAGATATCTACCTATGTATCTGTCTATATAGATAGATATCTATCTTTATATATAGAGAGATACAGATATCTATATAGATATCTCTATCATACATATCTATGTATCTATCTGTCTATATAGATAGATATCTATCTTTATATATATAGAGATATAGATATCTATCTCTCTATATATGGTCATAGTTAGACTCTGTAATATGGTAATAGTAGTGTATAATTCACTTACAAATCTAGCTTAAAAGTTAAAAAAAAATGAATGTAGTAAAAGTAACCATAATCACAATAATCTTGTCAGTTACACAATATGAAAGCATGTAAATTGTAACAGTAATTACCTAAAAGAGTAAAAACCAGGGAAAGAGAAATAAAAGTATAAAGTTTATGAGTTGTATTGAGCTTAAGTTTCAGCTTAAGATAAGATGTTAGAAGTTAAAGATATTTTATGTAAACCTGATGGTAACAACAAAGGGAAAACATGTAGTAAATAAAAAAAAATAGTAACCAAAGAAAACAAACAAACAAAAAAACACATAAAACTCAAGAGTAACTATGCTTACATTAAGCAAAATACATATTAAAGTAAGAATGGTAAAAACACACAAAGAAGGACATTATAAAAAAGATAAAAGCATCAATGTACCAAGGAGTTATAATAATTATAAATATTTATGTGCCCACACACTGGAATAACTAAATATAGGAAGCAAAAATTAAAGAACTAAACAGAGAAATAAACAGTAATATGGTAATAGTTGGGGATTTTAATATCCTACTGTCAACAATGGATAGATCATCCATACAGAGAATCAGTAAGGAAATAGGAGATATTAATAACATTATAGACCAAATGAACCTAACAGAATACACAGAACATTCTTACAACAGCAGAATACACGCTCTTCTCAAGTGCTTGTGGAACATTTTCTAGGATAGACCATATGTTAGGCCACAAAGAAAGCCTTAGAAAATTCAAGAGAATTGAAATTATACCAAGCCCTCTTTTTTTGACCACAATTGCATGAATCTAGAAATTAATAACAACAGAAAAACTAGAAAATTCACACATACACAGAAGTTAAACAGTGCCTTTCTGAACAACCAATGGATCAAAGAAGAAATTAAATGGAAAATAAAAATGTTTCTTAAGAAAAATGAAAATAGAAATACCACAAGCCAGAATTTATGAGATTTAGCAAAAACAATTCTAATAGTGCATTTCACAGCAATAAAAACCCATGTTACGAAGCAAGAACGATCACTATAAACAACCAAAGATCAAAATAAACAACCTCATGCTATACTTTAAGAAGTAGAAAAAGAACAAATGGAGACAAAAGTTAACAGAAGACAGAAAATAATAACAATTAGAGCAGAAATAAATGAAATAGAGTACAGAAAAACTGAGGTGGCTCAGTCAGTTAGACATCTGTTTTTGGCTCAGGTCATGATCCCAGGATCCTGGAATTGAGCCCCAAGTAGGGTTCCTTGCTCAAGGGGAGCCTGCTTCTCCCTCTGCACCTCCCCCAGCTCATGCTGTCTCTCTCTCAAGCACATACATGTTCCTTCTGAAATAAGCTCTTTAAAAAAAAGATTAACAAACTAAAATTTGGTTCTTTGAAAAATAGACAAAATTGATAAACTCTTGGCTAGACTAACAAAGGAAATGGGTGAAAAGACATAAATTAACAATTTATAAATGAAATAGAGATACTACAACTAATACCAAAGAAAAAATAAATAAAGATAAAAAAATCATACACAGTGATCAAGTGAAATTTATCCTTGGCATACAAATATTGTTCAACATATATAAATTAATCAACATGAAACATCACATTAATAGAATGAAAGAAAAGAAACATATGATCATCTCAATAAATGGAGAAAAAGAATTTGACAAAATTCAACATTCATTAATGATATAAACTCTTAAAAATAATAAGTACAGAAGGAACATATTTTAATATAACAAAGGTAATATATGAGAAGCCCACAGCTAACATCATACTGTGTTGAAAGGTTGAAATCTTGTCTTTGAAGGTCAGGAATAAGTTTAGGGTGTCCATTCTTGCCTCTCCTATTCAATATAATACTAGAAGTCCTAGCTAGAGTAGTCGGGCAAGAAAAAGAAATAAAGGTTATCAGAATTGGAAAGGAAGAAGTAAAATTATCTCCATTTACAAATGAATTAATTTTTTATATAAAACCTTCCAAAGTCTCAACCAAAAACAATTAATTAGACTTAATAAATTCAATAAAGCTTCAGAATACAAAATGAACTTGTAAAACCATTCCTATACACTACAATACTTTTTTATAAAAAAGATATAAATTGAGACCATGTCCAATAGCACCTTAAAGAACAAAATATTTCAAATGAATTTAAGGAGGTGAAAGAGCTCTGAAAGTACAAGACATTTATGAAAGAAATCAAAAAACCTTAAGTGAAAGGTATCCTGTGTTGTAAGATTGGAAAAATTGATACTGCTAAAATGTCAATACTACCAAATACTATCCATAGATTCAGAGCAATCATTATCCTGATTCCAATGGCATTATTTACAGAAGCAGAATAAAACACTCCTAAAATTTATATGGAACCACAAAAGATCCTGAATACCCAAAGAAATCCTGAGAAAGAAGCATGAAACATCACACTCTCTGATTTAAAGTTACACTATAAAGCTATAATCACCAAAACAATATGATTCTGGCTTAAAAACAAACAGACCAATGGGCAAAAATCAAGAGCCTAGAAGGAAACCCAACCATATATGGTCAACTAATGTTTTTTAAGGAAGCCAAAAATGATCAATGGAGGAAAAAGTCTTGCAAGAAATGATGCTGGCATAATTAGATACTCACATATTTAAAAAATGAAACTGGAATCATATCTTATACCACTTACAAAAATTAACTCAAAATGGATTAAAGACTTAAATGTATGACCTGAAACCACTGAGCTCCTAGAAGAAAACATAGGTAAAGCTCCTTGGTGTGGGTCTGGGTAATTATTTTTTTGATATGACAACTAAAGCACAAGCACAAAATAATAATAATAGTAATAATAAACATTTATAAAATATATGTTTATTGAAAAAACAAATGGGACTATATCAAAGTAAAAGAGCTTCTGCCTAGAAAAATATACCACAAAGAAAGTGAAAATATGCCTATGGAATGGGGAAAAACTTACAAACTTAATCTGATAAGGGGTTAGGATCCAAAATATATAAGGAACTCATACAAGTCAATGGCTTAAAAAAGAAATCTGTTTAAAAATGGGCAAAAGAACGGAACAGACCTTTCTCCAAAGAAAATGTATGTGAAAGGCCAACAGGTACATGAAAAGATACTCAGCATCACTAATCATCAGGGAAGTGCAAATTAAAACACAATGAGATACGAGTTCAAGCCCTTTAGCAAGGCCATCATCAAAACAATAAAAGATGGCAAAGGCTAGCATGAATGTAGAGCAAAGGGAATTCTTGTGCACTGTTGGTGGGATTATAAATTGTGGTAGAGTCATTATGGAAAGCAGTATGGTGGATGCTGAAGAATTTTTAAAAAGAACTACAATATGACCCAGCAATTCTACTTCTGGAATATACACAAAGGAAATGAAAACATTTCCTTTAAAAGATATCTGCACAGCCATGTTCATGGTATCATTATGTAGCCAAGACATGGAAATATGCTAATGTTCATTGATGGATGGATAAAGAAGTCGTGGGGTGTGTGTGTGTAATGGAATATTATTCAGCCATAGAAAGCATAAGAAAACCCTGCCTTCTATGACAACAAGGGTGGTTCTTGAAGGCATTATGCTCACTGAAATAAATCAGAAAGAGAAAGTATAATCTCATTTATATGTGTAACCTGAACAAACAAAAATCAAAGTAACCCAAAACAAACAAACAAAAAAAGCAACCCATAGAAAAAGAGATCAGATTTGTGGTTACCAGAGATGAAGGCTGGAGGGGGAATTTGGAGGAAGGTAAGTCAAAAGGCACAGACTTGCCATTATAAGATGAATAAGGACTGGGGAAGTCAGGTAAAACAAGACAACTATAGCTAACATGCTATATGATATATTGGAAAGTTGGTAAGAATAAATCCTATGAGTTCTCATCACAAGGAGAATTTTTTTCCTTGTATTAGTTCTTTTTATTATATCTATGTGAGAAGATGGCTGTTAGCTGACACTATTGTAATCATTTCACAGTATATGTCAACCAAACCATCATGCTGTGTATATTAAACTTATACAGTCATGTATGTCAATTATTTCTCAGTAAAACTGGGAAAAAAAAGGGAGGAAATATGCTTGTAACACAAACCACTTTGAACACTGGGTATTCCTGTTGTATATTCCAATTTTGTTAAGAGTTTCTTTTCCTGGAATTTTAATATTTCCACTGCTACTTTTAAGTTGTGTTACCTTTGTTTAAGTCAGTAGACTTTATCTTTGTTAGTAAAAATGGTTGCTATATCCCCATGAAAAATTGTTTCAGAATCAAATTAAGCAACGTATTTGAAAGCCAACTACACAAATGGTACTTTAATGAGATATGAGAAATATTTTAATATAATTTTTTAAACTTCTTACTCTTCTTTCTACTCAGAAAAGACTTGTCTGGCCTGCCCTCCTCTCCTCCACTCCATTCAAGCAGTAATGAGGGAATGATGGCTTTCTCTTCATGACCTACAGATAGGGACAGTAAAAAGTCAACAAAGAGTTAAGTTTTTGACTTTTGATTACTTAAGATTATTGGAAAGCTCTAGAAAAGGCCTAGTACTGAAAGCCATGATGTTCATTTGTTTGGGAATGCCCCATCTGTTGGGAAGAGATATATTTGTTAGCATGCTGGTAATTCTAAAATCTTTGCTTTAAACTTTCAGCACTGGGAGCGCCTGGGTGGCTCAGTTGGTTAAGTGACTGCCTTCGGCTCAGGTCATGATCCTGGAGACCTGGGATCGAGCCCCACGTCGGAAGCCTGCTTCTCCCTCTCTCACTCCCCCTACTTGTGTTCCCTCTCTGGCTGTGTTTCTCTTTGTCAAATAAATAAATAAAATCTTAAAAAAAAATAAAATAAACTTTCAGCACCAAATCGTAAAGAACCCAGAACTTAGAATATACTCCAGAAACTATAGAATGGGGAAAATTTTGAGGAAATAAAAGAAAGTCCCCTTTTCCCATTAAAACAGTGATAAAAGTATCAGGAAAATTAACTGGGAAACCTTGTTGAGACGAGCAGAATCTAGCATGTCTATGAGCAGCATCCCAGAGACATTCCAGGTCCATTGCTACCCACAGGAGGGGGTCTAGCCTGGAAGGGACCTCACAATGTGCTTGTTTCTGACAACTGAAACTTACTGGTTACAGCAAACAGATATTTTTAGCTGAGGCAAATGATTTAATCCAACATAAAGAGGAAAAAAGAGCAACTCAGCAGAAGCCAGAAATGGCAAAATACCATCCTGGACTAAATGTAGAAATATTGAGTATATGAATGGACAATGGCCAGACCATACATAAAAACAGAGCTCTGATCCATAATCTCTGCAAGAACCAGTCCAGGTAGCCAAACCACAACCTTTGCAGCAATCAGCCCTCAAAGGTTAGGACTTGGTTAATAACTGTCAGCTTCATTAGTTTTTGTACCCTCCTCTGCTTTAACTTAGGAAAAAGTCTAATATGCTTCCCTGAGCAATCACATAGGATGCCCCACTTCTACTCTGCCCACCTGTGTCCTCCCTATACCAACACCACCCAATCATAGCCTCCCTGAAGCCTCCCTTTTCTCTACTATAAGGCTTTCTTTTTATTGGAGCATTTAGGCCATTCACATTGAGAGTGATTATTGATAGATAGGTTTGTATTGACATCATGTTGCCTATGGAGTTCATGTTTCTATAGATTACCTCTGTAGATTTCTGTTTTGTGTCGCTCTTGGGTTTGTTTCTCCTCTATAGAACCCCTCTTAGCATTTCTTGTAGTGCTGGCTTGGTGGTTGCATAATCTTTTAGACCTTGGCGGTCTTGGAAGCTCTTTATTTCTCCTTCCATTTTGAAAGTGAACCTTGCTGGATACATTATCCTTGGTTGCATATTTTTGTCATATAACTTCCTGAATATGTCTTGTCAGCCCTTTCTGGCTTGCCAGGTTTCTGTGGAAAGGTCTGACGTTATTCTGGTGGTCCTCCCTCTATAGGTAAGGGATTGCTTTCTCCTAGCTGCCCTTAAGACATATTCTTTGGTTTTATGATTCAAGAATTTTACTATTATGTGCCTGGAGGTTTTTCTGGCCTCATTGATCTTGGGGTGTGTCCTCTCTGCTTCTAGGACATGAACATTTAATTTCATTCCCCAGATTTGGGAAATTTTCATCCATGATTTGTTCAACAATATTTTCTAGGCGTCTCTCTCTCTCAACTCCTTTGGGGATTCCAATAATTCTGATATTGGAGTGTTTCATGGCATCATTCATTTCCCTTATTCTGTTTTCTTGGGATTTTAGCTGTTTGCTCCAAGGCTTCTCTTGCTCCTCCTTCTTAATCCATCTGTCTTCTAAATCACTGATATGATCTTCAGCTGCACTTACTCTGGCTGTTAGCATATTTAAATTAGATTGCATCTCATTTAAAGCCTTTCTAACCTCAGCTTTCACTTCTGTTACTATGGCTTCCACCTTGAGACTAATGTTCTTTTCTAAATTAACTCTTGCTTGGACTATTGCTGCCCTGAATTCCATTTCTGTCATATTGTTTATGTTCATTTCCAGTAATTCTGTGACCGAGGTTGCAGTCTCGGGGTTCTTCTTCTGTTGGATGTTCCTTCTCTGAGTCATTGTGGCGAGGAGTGGTTGAGGGGGTGTATGGCTAACTATATCAGCCACTATCTAGGTGGATTGGTCGTTGGAAGGTTTTGGAGCAACCAGAATTCACCACCGAAAAGGGAGGAGAAAGAAAAAAGAAAACGGAAGAGAGGAAGCAAGAAAAGAAACCCCTGCCAGAGTGGGGCCCGGTGGTAGGATTTATATGGTACAAAACTGTTACAGGGTAAAGAAAAGGGTTATCAAGGGTGATTGAAGAGATCAAAAAGCGAAGCCCAACCTATATGACCCCCAAGACCAGTATTTATATAATACAAAAGCAAAGACAATTACACAGACACACTGACAAACTATAATGGGAAGGTGAGGGCAGACACTCCTTGTGGGCAAGGAATGCATTTCAGATGCTCCCGAGTTTGTCTTATTATTGTTGGAGGAGCCCACTTTCAAAAGATATAGGGAGATTAGAACTGGTTGTATATAGGGGTAGTATTGAATAGGGATGTGGGATTGACTTGAGGCTTATAACTACATGTACATGTAAAAGAGAGAATAAAGGAAAGAGGGAAGAAGAAAGGGAAAAACAGAGAAAGCAAACAGGGAATGCTATAAGGCTTTCCAATACTCTGCTTGCATTTGAGTCTTTACCAAATTTAAGTGATGATAGCTGACTCCTTTGCTAGAGAAACCCTGAATAAATAGCCTTTGCTTGTTCTTATTTGAGTGATCTTTATTGATTTTCATGATGTACATTCTCTCCCTCATACATAAATTTATATATAGGCTTATTCCAAATCTAGATGCTGCACAGGGAAGAGGTAAGAAGAAGAAGCAGTGGGAGGATCCTAAATCAGCTAAGAATTAACTTTGAAAAACTGAATTTTAAACCAAATGAGACTTAGTTTTTTGCATTTGTAAGATTAAGTTTTCTGTAACCAGGCAAGCATGGGAGATTATGGACTACATTCAGATAAAAAGAGATAGATTTTGTATATATTTTTGTGATGTATCAATCGTATAAAATGTAATATACCACAGAAAAATCTTCGTTATATTGGAAGTAGTTCCTATGTTATTTATACTATACAATGAATATGTTGCATTTATTTTTGTTAATTCATTATTCACGGATCAAATTTTTTTTTAGATTTTACTGTCTTCTGTATACCATAGACACAGAGAAGAATAACAGAGATACTAGGTGATCTAGCAGCCCTAGTAGGAACACTAACACAAATGTGATACGGGAGTGAACACAATGATACGGGCTTATAGCATTATTTATGTCAGAGTTTGCTTACTCCAGAGTATTAGAGGGGCCTCCCTTTATCTTCTACCTAAGGAGACTGCTATAGTTCTGCTCTTAAATTTCTAAGCAGCGCCAATATTTAAAACTTTCAGGAAACTAATACTTGCCTCATGAAGCTGTCTTAATAGGTGCAAGTGCAATAGGATATTTTCATTTTTTTAGTACAAATATCTTATCAAAATAACTCAGCACTTAAGTTGTCCATCAATTTGATTCACAGTCTTTTTGACAGTGAAATTAAGATAAAAAGCAATTTAAAGAGTTATATTATTTCCTGAACCTACTGTGTTTAATCAAAGGTAGCAGTCTAAAATAATTAAGAAACAGATATGTAATTTACATAGAGTCTGTTAAAGATGTTTTTAAGGTGCAATTTATTTCCTATAGAGCAGTGAGAAATTTAAATGTAAAATCTGGAGATTATGCTCCCTTTTACATCTAACTCAAGCTTGTTTCACCAGGTGCTATAGATTATCTTTGTGGATCTTAAAATATTTTTTATTTTCTCCTTGACTAGCTCAATGTTTTACCCAATGATGTCATTCTTGGAAAAATCATGAATAGGTGGGAAATGTCAGATTTCAATATAAGTATTCTATTGTATAAGAATTGAGAAATAATGGTTAAAATAATAAAAATTTTGCATGTTTAAGTGTGTTTCACCTATTTTTAGCTCCTAATATACGCTGGGCACTTTGCCAAATCCTGAGGGCATACAAACATGAATGACCTAGTCCCTATTCTTAAGGAACTTTAAGATGTATAGGACATTTAAAAGACCAGCAGTTCTATTTATATCTTCTTTAATTTTAATGTTTAGAACATACTTCATTAGATATTTTTAGGTATTTGGTGACTTTTGATGCTATGGTATAGCTCTCATTTGAAAATTCATTTTCTATTTGTTTATTGTTAGTATATAGATATAAAATTGATTTTATATTGACCTTGAATACAAAGACTTTCTAAACTTATTAATTCTATAGATTCTTTTGAAATACAGATTTCTGTAGTTTCTTTTGAATCATGTTATCTGTGAATAATGACATTTTACTTATTCTTTTTTGATTCTGTGCCTTTTATTTCTTTTTACTGGCCTATCACACTGGTTAGGAATTTTAGTATAATGTCAAATGGGATTGGTAGTAGATGACATCTTTACTAGTTCCCAATTTCAAGGGAAAGGTGGCAGTATTTTACCATTAAATCTATGTGTCTTGTAGTTATTTTTCTTTTTGTAGGCATTGTTTATCTGATTAAGAACAACTTATTCTTTTCCTAAGCTTAGAACAATCTAAATATTTTAAGCAGAAAGGACTATAATAATGTGTGTATAAAATATTGTGCTTAAGTCATACTGTGTTTACAAAACTGTTGCAAGTACCAGAGGAGCTGGTGTAAGTGGGCTAACATTGGAGGTACTGCTTTCGAGAACACATTGCAGTGCCTTTAATATGGGGGTCAGGAAGCTGATGCTGTACCATCATGAACCACTTCTTAATACTCACGTCTCCAGCTTACCTTCCAGGAATGACCTATTGCAAAATGTGGTTTTATGCCTCACTTCTACCTTCTAAATATGCCCTGAGCACTTCTCATTGACAGGAGCAAATTTACATGTATATCCTTGTGTGTGAGTTGAGGTGAAAGGGGGGATTTGAACAATTTTAAATCCATACTGGATTACCGTAGTCTCCTGTTAAGATCTGATACTGACCTTGGGAAATTTAGGAGACATCAGATATAAACTACCCTTCTTAAACGCCTCAATTTGTGGCAGTAATGATGTCCTTTCTTTATAATGTTCAGAATCCAACCCACAAGGCACTACAGTCATCTCCTTTTTTTGATTGTTGTTTGTTGCCATGTGGATCTATAAACGACCAGTGGCAGTCTGAAATTCCAGTTCAGTGGAATAATTGCTGTGTCCCACGGATATAGTGAGATTTTTAAAACCTAAAAACTAACCAGCACAGAGTTCTAGAGAGAAGAAACAAAATTGATTGTTGGCCTTATTGGGTAAATAGTGAGAGGTAGTTTTGCTATTTCTGCCTCTTAATTGAAAGTTCCATGCATCCTTGCTATGTCAATACTTCATTCAGAGCAAATCTCAGCATTTACAAAGCACAAGGTGTTATGCTCTGGTTAACTGATACACTGACAAGACCTTGAAGTCCAGCTGCTTTGGGATGTCGAGGCACATGCTAACACCATAAGTCTTTAAGGCATGAGACTATTGGTATACTTGTGTTGTTTAGTAAGTCCAGTAGTTGGATGCAATATTTTATAGGATATCATGAAGATAAACAAGAAATTTGTAAAGTCCTCTGTTAATAGTGGCAAAAGCATGACTGGCTGACTAGGAAAATCCATAACTAGAATATTTGTATTCCAATGAGAACAAATTGCTACATTCTCTGTGAGTTTTATTTTTCCCCCAAGTCTAGAATATGTCAACTTTGGCATGATTTCTAGGGTAATCTTTGATCATTAGATCCAATGAGCATGATGTTATCAATGTTCATCAGTAAGGTGATAATGGTCTCTGAGAACTGAAATATGATGAAGTTCAAGAGAACAGATCTTGTCCTGAGAGAAGAGAGTGGAACTGACCTGTGGTCATTGCCAGGTAATAGTAAATTGATTCTTACATTCTACATTTATTGAGATGGGGAAAAAAAGTTCCTTAAGTTTCTTTTGTTTATTTGCTTGTTTATTTTGCTTTTTTGGGGGGCGGTGGTATATGGCAACATACCAGGTTCCAGAGACTGTTTTGAAAAGAGACTATATCTAGAATAGTGAAGCTGAAATTCAAGTCACTGAATGTTTAATTAAGCATATGAAAATTTATTCTGATTCTCAAAGATCCATCCTCTGAGAGGACAAACAAGTGAGTAAAATAGGGATATCCTAGAAACCATCCCCATTAATGATTGTTGAGATCATTAATGGGGATACTATATTTGATTCCACTGAGGATTCCATGCTTTAAAAATAGATATGTTTTAGTAGAGAAGACTTATATATGTCTCCTCTGATTTTCTGATCACAATAGCTCTCTATAATTCAAAGTCAATACGCTAAACTTTCCAGTTGCCAAGCAAGTTCACTCTAACTACATACTCAGATACTGGGGCAGAGTTATGGGTTAACAGAATCTGTTAAAAACCTATTATGAAGATTAATTCATTTCAAAACTGCATTAATCACCTGACCCACATAAGTTGCTAGTATAACTGGTGAATGCTGCATTATTCGTGGTAGAATTACCAAATTCTTCCTTTGGTGTAACCAGAATCACTTTCATTCAAGAGCAATAGGTAATAGCACAGAGACAGGATATGGACATAGGGCTTTGATTTTTCATTATGTGAAATCAAATGGAGACATATTTTCCTAAACCTAGACTTTTTGTCTGTTTGTTTGTTTGTTCAGCTTATATAAGCCCCTTCTCCTCTTTTCAAAAATGTTACTCATCTATTTCAGTCTTAGGAATTCTGTTCTAGTTTTCCATTATTGCATAACAGATTGCCACAAGTTTAGTCATTTAAAATGACACACAACGATTATGTTACAGTTTTCAAGGATTAGGAATCTAGGGATGGTTTATTTGCATGTGCAGCTCCAGGACTCACAAGACTGAGATGCAGTCATCAGCCAGGGTATGCTCTTATCTAGCAGGTCAACTGGGGCAGAATTCACTTTCAAACTCATTCAGGCTGTTGGAAGAATTTATTCCCTTATAACTTGTGGTTGAGGGCCCTAGATTTTTTTCTATCAGCTTGAGGCTGACCTTGTTCCTAGAGAACCTCTACAATTTCTTGATGCACGGACTTCTCCAACCTGACCACTTACTTCGCCAAAGACAATATAGTCTCTAGCCTCTCTTCTAACAAGATGAAATTTATATATATGTATGTATTTGTGTGGTATATATGTATGTATAATGTATATGTATGTATGTGTGTGTGTGTTTGTGTGTATAATGAGGGTGACTTTCCATAATTTTGGCCTTAAAATATATAATCACTAAAGTGACCTCCATTACCTTTGCTATATTCACTTGGTTGGAAGCAAGTCATCGGCCCCATCTACAGGTCCCATCTATACTCAAAGGGAAGGATTACATAAAGATGTGAGCACCAGGATATGGGAATTGTTGGGGCCAGCTCAGGGTCTGTTTGACACTGACAACATGTTGAATTAGTCATCACCAAAGATCAGTGCAGTTTGTATTTATATTTTAATTGCTCCATAAGACAAAGACGGATCCCTCTCCCAATTAATAAATAGAACACTGAGTCTGATAACACTACAAATGACATGAATTTGAGAGAAATTTTATTATTCAGACAAGGGACTCGCATTGAGGCAGGATAGGTACAATCAGGTCCAAGTTGGTCAGAGTTTATGTGATTTGAACTTCTCCCAGAACATAGGTGTTCTTCTTCTTCTTTTTTTTTTAAGATTTTATTTATTTATTGACACAAAGAGAGAGAACACAAGTAGGTAGAGAGGCAGGCAGAGAGAGAGGAGGAAGCAGGCTCCCTGCCGAGCAGAGAGCCCGATGCGGGCCTCGATCCCAGGACCTTGAGATCATGAACCTGAGCCAAAGGCAGAGGCTTTAACCCACTGAGCCACCCAGGCGCCTCAGAACATAGGTGTTCTTATCAGATCACCTGGATGTGAGGTAGAACATAAGGAAAAAAGGTAGGCTTAAAAATTATCAGCAGTCAACCTCCAAAAAATAGAGTCATACTTTTTGGTATAGCACCACAGCAGTAACTGCCTTGCCTAGTTGAATTAGCAGCTCATCATACCCATTCCATCATACCCATCAAAATCATGGAGTTCATTTTCAATGGTGGTATCTTGCCTCATGAAAGTCTATTCTATAGAGGACAGCATATTCTATAGTGTTCGAGAATATTGGTGCTTTCCTTACCACATAGCTCTCAAAAGAGTTGTGAGTCATCTAGGGCATGAATGACTAGGTCTTCCACAGTAAATCCATGTCAACAAACCTATCTTCCTAAGTCTTTAAATTTTTTTCTTTACATTTTGTCAAAGAAATTTTAGAATCTCGTGGTCTAGGCCATGAGTTCAAGTTTTATGTAGCCAATTGAACAACTATCAGAAATATCAATTTCTCTAACACATTCAATCCAGAAATCTTGATAAGTATAATTATACAGATAACCTTGGCCTGATCCATATTTATGTTCTTCATTTTTTGGACTATATTTTGAAGCAATTTCCATGTATTTTACCCAGGAGTTTTTTGATGAATATTAGTAAAATAATCCAGATACTTTGGTTTACCAAGGTTAGGACAAAATTTGGTTCTAGATTGAAGCAAATACTTAAAGAATTGCATGGTCAATATAATAATGTATTAAATAGCAAGATATGTAGACTATACAGTGACAATGCATAACAGATGGAGAGTGAGGACATTGCATTGAACAAAAGCAAGTGAATTTTTTTCTTTTGCTAATGTGCCTTGTGAATTTCTGAGAAGAGGTTCCAGTAGTCAGTATTTTCCATATTTTTAATAGGGAACTTTTTTCCTTGATCAGTTTATAAGATCTAGAAAATAACAAAGCAGTCAAAAGAGCAGAGCTCTAAGTATAAGCAGACATACAATTAGCCTTGTTTGGTCACTAAATATTTGATTTTGGACAAGGCGCTTTACCTAAATGTGCCGTATCTTTCATCTATAAGTTGAAGAGTACATGGATACATGGATTCTCAAGTGTCTGACCATCTAAAATTATACCATTAGACTGTTATTTAAAGCCGTCATGAAATTATTTATGATACCTCTTGATTTACACCTATAAGAAGGCATTTTTCAGTTAAATATTTTAATAAGTGAAGAAGGGTAGAAAAATTTGGTATTTTGATAAGTTTTGTGATTTATGCAAGGGATAGGGAAACCTTTCCACAATTGCATATAATTCAGTTATGGACAACTGAAGACAAGTAAAAAGCTAAATTATTTTTTTCTCAAGGCTTTACTAGCTTACTATTTGACCTGTTTATACTCTCATACAATCTAATCCATATGCTGGAATCAAATACTTAAAATTAGTAAAATGATTTGTAAGAACTGTTTGAAGTCCTAAAGCTCTCTGATTTTTTTAATCAGCTAAAATTTTCTTCCCCTATACTGAAGAGTATATTTTTGTTGGAATTAAATCAGCATAACATATTCCTTATCACTTGGCTTAGGAAATAAGACTCTGGAGTGATTCTAGTAGCCTTGTATAAGTTCCTTTATTTCCCTTGCCTGCTTACCAGAATAGGCATTTCTTTTTTAAACTGCTCAGTGAGGCTAGTGGTAAAAACCCTTCTTTGATCAATCTGCAAAAAGAGAATCTTTAATATGTTAAGGAATTTATATATTGCTTAAGGTAGTAGACTTCCATTAAAGATAAGGAATGTAAGGTCTAGAGAAAGTAAATAAAATTCCAGGTCATGTAGCTAATTGGTGAAAAAACTAGACTCTAAGTCTCTTTATCATGCCTATTTAGGAGGCATGGTAAATAATCCCCTGGCTATAAAAATATCTTATTTCTCCCTATAATCCTTTTTTTTGGTATTTAATTTAAAACTAGAGATTTTAACATAGAGGTATTTTTATTTTTTTAAGATTTTATTTATTTATTTCACAGAGAGAAACACAGCTAGAGAGGGAACACAAGCAGGGGGAGTGAGAGAGGAGAAGCAGGCTTCCTGAGGAGCAGGGAGCCAGATGCGGGGCTCCATCCTGGGTCTCCGGGATCATGACCTGAGCCGAAGGCAGTCGCTTAACCAACTGAGCCACCCAGGTGCCACCTAACACAGAAGTATTCTTATTCTTAAATGTATTCATGTTTTAAAATAAGTTCATTATATTATTAATGTTTAATAGGCACTCTTACATTTTTTAAAGTCAAGTATTCACAAATTTTAAAGGACAAATCCAGTTTTGATTGTATCTTTCTACCAAACACTTAATCTTTGCATTGTCTACATTATGACAGGAATTGTGGAGATATATTCACTATGCCTGATGAAATCCTTATTTCTTAGTATCAGCTTTGGTTTTTAATCTAGCATAATCTGGGGGAAAAGAAAAATCCTCATGAGTCTCCTGGGTTTTGGCAAAACTTGACCTCTTCTGAAAGGCATGGCTGTGAAAAGGAAAGGTATGCTCAGAAGAGGTGATTGTTTCTAGCTCCCTTGATGTTTGTAAAACACCTGACTTAAATGCAAGGATTTATTCAGGAAAACAAATGATTCTAACTGGTTTTGTAAGTTTAGATAAAAGAGTCGAGGGGCACCTGGGTTGCTCAGTTAAGTGTCTGCCTTTGTTTGGCTCAGGCCATGATCCCATGGTCCTGGGATTGAGCCCCAAATTGGGCTTTCTGCTCAGTGGGGAGTCTGTTTCTCCCTCTCCCTCTGCCTGCTGCTGTGCCTGTTTGTGTGTGCGCGCTCTCTCTCTCAAATAAATAAATAAAATCTTAAAAAAAATAAAAGTCTACCGAAGAAATGAGCTTGACCTCCAATGAGCATGTTGGAGGGACCAGTCTCATAAAATTTTTCTTACGGTAACTCCATATTCAGTTACTACTCATAATGGATTTTTCTGATAACATCTTTGTAAATGAGCAAATTAAACCTCCAGAGGGACACAATGGTTTTTGCTTGGGCCAATATTTTTAACAAGCATGCCATCTGATAGAGAAATGAACATTTTAAGTGATTCAATTTCTGAGTTTATCGGAAGTCAGAACTGGATGATCCAGAGAAAATTTTACTCTGAAGATCTTTGTTCGAAACTGTTTTTCTGATCTAGTGAGAAAACTTGTCTAGGGCAAATGTTATTTTGTTAGTATTAAGAACAAGAGCAGAACGTGGGTAGGCATATTTTCCATTTAACCTTGGGACTGAATTCAGGCAGAAAAGAGTGTTTGTGGCATTGAGGTATCTAGTTGGGGATATACACCTACCCAAGTACACAACTATATTCTTAAATCCTATGTAATTCTCTTTTTAAAAAACATGTATGTGTGTTTTTAAATAGATTTTTAATTTATTTGAGAGAGAGAGAGCACAAACTGGAGAAAGAGGGACAAGCAGGCTCCCCACTGAGCCAGAAGCCTTAAGTGAGGCTTGATCCCAGGACCCTGGGATTGTGACCTGAGACGAAGGCTGATGCTTAATCCACTCAGTCATCCAGGCTCCCAGTCCTGTGTCATTTTCTAAAGTGAGACTGTGAGACTGTATTTAGGAACCTAATCTATAGATCCAAATATCACTTATCATATTTGTTGCAGCACGGATTCTCAAGCTATAATGACAGACCGATTTAATCAGAATCTGTGATTCTGGAATCTGCATGTTTATTTAAAAAGGACTACTGTTTTTTGTTTTTTTTTTTTTTTTAGAGAAAGGGAGAGAGCATGGGTGGAGAAGGGGGAGCAGAGGGAAATAGAGGGAGAGAGAATCCTAAGCAGGCTCTACACCAGTGCAGAACCCAAACTTGGGGCTCGATTTCATGATCCTGGGAGCTGAAATCAAGAGTCAGACACTTTACTGGCTGAGCCACCCAGGTGTCCCAAAGGACTCTTGGTTTCATAGTATTTCCTAAGTTTTGTGAACATTTGCCTAAATGCCTATCCTGCCATGCTTTTAAGAACTTTTCACAAATCCCCTCTTCTTTAAGAAATTACTACTTTGGGTGCATGGGTGGCTCAGAGGGGTAAACCTCTGCCTTCGGCTCAGGTCATGATCTCAGGGTCCTGGGATCGAGTCCCACATCAGGCTCTCTGCTCAATGGGGAGCCTGCCTCCCCCACTTTCTCTGCCTGCCTCTCTGCCTATTTGTGATCTCTCTCTCTGTCAAATAAATAAATAAATAAAATAAAAAAAAGAAATTACTGCTTTTCTTAGTTCCTTTTTTCTGAATACATTATTTTCTATATTGTGATTATCTTGACATCAGAAAAAATTTAGTTTAACTTCTCACCTGATGTGTTGAATAGTGATGATGCTATTGAAGATGATTATGAATACTAAATGTACAATTTTACTGAAATTTTTTATTTTTTTTTCTGGAGTTTTTGTCACTAGGAGCTAGAGATGAAATTAAGATCAAGTATGACAGTTTGACAAATCAATAGTGCTTTTGAAAATATTGTTTCAAGAAATAATCATTACAAGAAATGGTTTATAAGGCAGTACTTAAAAAAAACCTGTGTTTAGAAGCAGGGTGCCTCAGTGGCTCAGTTGGGTAAGTGTCTCACTCTTGATTTCAGCTTAGGTCATGATCTTACAGTTGTGAGATCAAGCCCCTGTGGGGCTCTGTGCTGGGCGTGGAGCCCATTTAAGATTCTCTCTCTCCCCCAATGCCCATCAACAGATGAATGGATAAAGACGCTGTGGTATATATATACAATGGAACATTACTCAGCCATCAAAAAGGATGAAATCTTACCATTTACCTCTATATGAATGAAACTGGAGGGTATTATGCTGAGTAATATAAGTCAAACAGAGAAAGACAATTATCATATGGTTTCACTCATATGTGGAATATAAGAAACAGTACAGAGGATCATAAAGAATTGGAGGGAAACTGAATGGGAAGAGATCAGAGAGGGAGACAGACCATGAGAGACTCTTAACTATAGGAAACAAACTGAGGGTTACTGGAGGGGAGGACAGGAAGAGGGATGTGGTAACTGGGTGTTGGGCATTAAGGAGTATGTGTTCTATGCAACTGATGAATTACTGAGTTCTATATCTGAAACTAATGATACACTATATGTTGGCTAATTGAATTTAAATAAATAAAAAAAATTCTCTCTTCCCCCCTCTAAAAAACAAAAAGAAAACTATGTTTAGAAGCAGTTCATTTTTAATAGCTCTTTGTCTTTGTCTAGCTCTATTTCTTTTAAATAAGGTAGACAAGGTAGACAAACTTACAAACTTAAAACTTGAATCTAAAGTTAGCATAGCTCTGTGAATAAATATCTGTTGAAGAAAAATAACCTACATTTGAGAAAGGAAACATTATATTTTAATTTTGGCAAATTAATGCAAATTCCTAGTACTCTCAAGCTTAACTACAGATAATTCAGTTTTTTTGAGATTAAGCTTTGCTTCTATTTATAGATTCTGAACAGTTTTTTTGAATGAAGAAACTCAAAAAAGGGCAAGGCAGCCAGGGAGAAACAAAGATGTATCCTCTGTGGCTTGTGAATAAAACAAGTGTTAAAAAGAAGGTATTTGTGTCAAGACTGGCAGGTGACAATTCATCCTGCAGTAAACCTTGCAATTTTTGGTTCTTCACATTTCATAATAGATCTGATAGAAAAAGCAGTCTTTTAAATATCATCATTGACTGGTTGTGTGGAAATGGAACTACCTGGCCATTATCAATTGTTTCCCAACTTGGTTTATCCTACACTTAGGGTGGCTGTAGATTTCTAGTAGCTTCCCTCCCCTCCAAGTTCTGATTTGTTTCATCTATAATGGGACTCTTGGGAATCTGTCTTTATTTTAGTTATTTATTTTTAAAGTTATGCCATTCTTATGATCAGGTAACTTTGGAAACACTATTCTTGTCTATTTTTTCTTTGTCAAAATTGTCCTTAAAAAAAAAAAAAAGCCAAAACTGTAGGATTCTACTTTAGACTTGATTAATTCTTATAATTATCTTTTCAGCTTTCTACATTTTTGACTATTGATCTAGTTTGCTGTGAATGAAAATCAGGATGTTTGGTTCTATTCTTGCTTCTGCCACTTAATATGAATTAAGGCAAATCATATACTTGGCTTTAATTTCTTTTATTTCATTCCTCAAATGTTTCTTTATTGTCTCTTGTGTGCTGGATGTTTATCAAAGGAAGGAATCAGGGCAGATGATCTCTTAGGTCATTTTAAGTTTGAAGATTATATTTACAGAACATACTTTTTTCTATCCTTTTAGTTAATTCTTAAGATATAATGGACTTCACCTTTTTTTTTTTTTCAAATTGGCAGGACATACTCTGGGCTTTTGGCCTGCAATTTATTTCAATGGTTCTTACATTTGAATAGCCCAGTAACCTTGAATGGAGATACTCCTAAATGTAGGTTATCTTTTGGACTGTAAGTTCTTTGTATATTACAAATTCCCTGGATGGATACAATTGTTTAAATATATCAATATTTTGGCAAATTGTTTTATAGCATCTAGAAGGATCTTTAGGTATAATCCAGTCTGTCCATGACAGAATAAAGGGCAGAACATGGGTTTAGAGGATTTCACAGTCCAGCCTAGTTGAACAATATTTTCATCATTTAAAATAAAAGTAACTTGGTCTCAAAGTTTGGCCATCTTGGAAGTGAGAATAAAGAAATGATCAATAGATTGCATCTTCAGGACAGGTTTGCTTTAGAAGAAGTAACACTGTGTTGTCTTTATCAGCAAGAAAATGAAATGCTTTTTGATTCTCAAATTTGAATTTTTATTTTATAATTTTCTTAAGTCAACATGTTATAGGATATATGTATATATATCCTATAGTCTTCTTTCTTTGTGCCTAATGTGGTGGGGATACAAGAGAGTAAAACAGATTTTTTCCCCTACCCCAAATCTTCATTCTTAAGGGATTTACATTCTGGCAGGGAAATGAGACTATAAATTAAAAACTAGGGAAACTATCTAGATCATTAGAAGGTACAAAGTCTATTAGAAATAAACAGAAGAGGAGGGTAAGGAATACCCAGAGGTAGTTAGGTGAGGTGCTAGTGGCAGTGATAGTCAATGAGGAAATCTCTTCAGCAAAGACTCAAGGAAGTGAGGGTTCAAGTTACAGTGTGTCTATGGCCAGAATGTTCCAGGTGGAGGAAAGAACAAGTTGCAAAGTCCTGAGATTGGGGCATACTTGGCAAGTTCTTAGAACTTCTGGGACTGCAGTGGGACTGGAGTAGCGAAAGTAAGGTCAAGGTATAGGGTAAAAGTTGGAGAACTAATGGGGTCAGATCATGTAGGATATTGTAGGTCATTGTAAGGTTTTCAGCATTCACTCTGAGGGACGTGAAAATGCTGGATGGTTTTGTGCTGCTTTGACAAAACCTTGCTATGCGGTTAATAAGCCTGCTAGAGCAACTCTTATTACTAGGTCTTCCAGCGCTTCTTTGGCTCTGTTTCTGTCTTCTTTGCCCCTGTTTCTGTCTTGGGCCCTTGGGTAAGATGTTAAGGCGGCTAATGACAAAACCTTATTGGATAGTTTTAGCCACGTCATAATGGTGAAGTCATTTGACAGTGGTGCAATTGATGACCTTCTTGTTTTCAGCTTAAACTTTTTCATTCATTTAGATACCCAAACTAGATATAGGATATTTAAATTAGTAGAGCTTATCAATAAGGCAAACTGACTAAACTGCACATACAGAGATTTTCCCTTACTATGAATAATCATCAATGCATTACACACACATATATATTTGAATTTATTTTTATTTCAATGAATATTAGGTTGCCACTAATAAATATTATATTTTTATACTTATCTTTTACTTGTATTTGGTTGCATTAGTGACTGAAAAAGGAGAAGATTAAATAAATGAAAATATCTATGGTTTCTATTTTAAATGACATTCACTTACATTATATAATATTTTAAACATTAAGTATTTGAGTTTTTTAGTGACTTTTTAGGTTTGTTTTAAGTGTTGTTAACACAAAATGTTAATAGTAGATAAATTAATTTAGAGAATTTTAAATCTTAAATGTAAGGAGAAATTTAAAGAAGATATTTCATTGCATTTATGATATTCAAATGAAGGCAAAAATTTAATGTTAATTTAAAATTAAAGTTTTCTTTTAAAAAATATTATAACTACAACTTTGTTAACTTCATAATAAGCATTTGCAAAGCATATTAAATTTAATATAAGCTACTGAATATATTTTAAAATCTGCCAGAGCAATAAAACTTTAATATATTTTCCAACATGAAAAGCATAATGTTATTTCTATATAAAGTTTAATAAAAAGGATTTTTAGATTGAACAGAATGGAACTATTTCATTACTGTTTTTTTTTTTCATTTTTACTAGGAAAATCTTTTATAGGTTTGAATAATGACTCATTTAATTAGAAAAAAAATTCTTTGTGAAACTATATTTATGAACCATTGCATGTACTAAAACATATAATAAGGTATATAATACTATTTTTAAATTAAAGCAAACATCCAGGGAAACTTAAAAAGTTTATAGGCTTCATTTCTATTGGTTAGCTTGACAGAATGATAGCTTTTCTTTATCTTTTTTTCCCCTACTGACATTAACCCTTCTTGTTTTCAGCTTAAACTTTTTCATTCATTTAGATGTCAAACTAGATGTAGGGTATTTAAATTAGTAGAACTTATCAATAAGGTAAACCGACTAAACTGCACATACATAGATCGAGTCATTTTCTAGGAATACATCTTGTTGCACAAATATCATCTGATTCTACCATATGTTGTTTTAAATGCAAAGCACATTTTCCTGTCTGATATTTCCTAATCTTGCTACAACAAAGTCAAATGCTTCCAATTTTTATAGACTTCAGGGAATGTTGTTCAGAAACACCCAGTAATTTATTTTTACATTATTTTGCAGTACAGCAAGATTACCTCACCATTGTTAACAGATGTTTTTGTCTCCACCAGAGTTTGCTGTTATTTCATCAAATGCAAAGATAGAAAGAAATGCAATAAGAGATGTATATTCTTTTCTTTCATAACATTTATCACAATCAATACAGTATTGGAGCAATGCTAATACTGGGGTCCTTGGAGGCTGGCTGTGTTTGTAGCTTCGCATGGTGCTGTGAGCTGATGCCAGGATACATTCATGGAAACACTTAACGATAATACTGTTTCGGTAGAGGCAGTAATGGTATAACCAGGGCAAAGGAAATACCAGGATTGCAACAGATGCAATTGATTATATGCCT
The DNA here is from genome assembly GCA_004023965.1 of Spilogale gracilis. NCBI lineage: Eukaryota > Metazoa > Chordata > Mammalia > Carnivora > Mephitidae > Spilogale > Spilogale gracilis. The sequence goes on along the minus strand of PITA01003428.1, from coordinate 66,222 downwards.
TGGGGAATATTCCACTCATTTACTTTAAGTCCAGTCCATGTAAATCAAAAGACTGTAATGTTGTCAGTAAGACATATCACAGACATCATAATACGCTCTAACAGTGCCCCCGCTTTACTGACACAGTGGATCACACCTTTGGACATGAGAAGCCGTCTGAAGCATCGTTCTTGCACTGTCAACTGCAGGAAATAATCTGACTTAAGCATCTGAATCACTATGAACTGTGATACAGCTTGTTCCAAAAATAGAAGGTGATAGGACTGCTTTAGGTGAAATTAACTTATGTATGCGAACCTGGTCTTAAATCTCTCACTAAGGAAACAATATTTTTCAGTAATACTCATAGTTGTCAATCTACACCAGAGCAGTAACTTTTAGGCACCAAGGTAGGCAACTTTGGAAAATAACTCTAAAATCAGGATTTCAAATGACATGTTCTCTTGTAGAGATTATTTCTGTAGCGATTAAGGCCATGAAGACCAAGCGTCTTTTCTTTACTTCTTTCCAGTCATTACGTGGGCATTTTCTGAGTTAAAAAATTCTCTTCCTCTGTCAGTTATAGATTGTGCCAGACCAGGAAAGCTATGCAACATGTCTCAAATAAGAAGCAGCGATAGTGCAGAGATTAGGAAAAACAATTTATATTTCCTTTTATCTCTTTCTGACTGAAAGGTCCAGTGTAGCTCAGATTCACCTTGAAAGCATGAAATTGGCCAAGTGGTACTTTGAAAGCTGAGGCTTAACAAAAATTGCTAAGTATTTCAGTAGATGAAGGAGTTGGAAGTCTTATAATTAATGCTAATGGAGGGCCTTACTCCAATGAAATTACACATTACATGCACATTAATTATGAGTAGCATTCCTTGAATGAATACCAAAGGAAATAATAATGATTTGATACTTATTACACAATTCTATCACACAATCTTTTCCAAAGAATGGCTTAACTTGCTCAATAGATAATAAAGAGATGCTAAATCCCAGTTTATGACTTCTTTCACTAGATAGTTCATAAAATAAGCAAGCAGCGAATGATTTAACTTTGACACTGCCCCTTTAAAAAAATCACTGCATGGCAATTCAACTTGTGACTTTGAAAAGAAACCTATCATTTTCTTTAAAGTGGAAAATAGAATGCAATCATATTTTTATTATTATCTTATACCACATTTGATCTGGAAATACAACGTAAGCTCTCATTCAATCTTGCAACAACTTAGGAATCATGGAGGTACAAGTTTGGATTTTGTTTTGTTTTGTTTTTTTGAAGATTTACTTATTTGAGAGAGAGAGAGAGAGAAAGCACACAAGGGGGCAGAGGGAAAGAGAAAGAGAGGAAGAGAGAGAGAGAATCACAAGCAGACTCCCTGCTGAGTGTGGACTCCAACACAGGGCTCCATCTCACCCCCCTGAGGTCATGACCTGAGCCGAAATCAAGAGTCGGAGTCTCAACCAGCCGAGCTACTCAGGCATCCCTAGTTTAGAACTTTTTGTATATGTTAATAATATACTTAACTTCTGCTCATATGCAGTTATATTAATATTTAATTTACATTTTATCAGTTATGAATCATTGTCCATAAATTCAGAAGGACAAGAACTATTGTAAACACACACATATACAAATGATTAGATCAGACTTGGAACTTATATAAAATTTCAATCATTTGATTATTGTGGGCAACCCCCCTTCTTGATTTTGTGCAGAAACCTGACAAGCTGAAGACAGCCCTCTGGACTTGAGTCTGTCGGTCTAGCTGCAGATATATTCCTTGCAGAAGCTTGCGGGTTAACCCTCCCTGGTGCCTTTATCCCAAATGTGGGCATGGAAATCTTTTCTGAGTCCAAGATCTTCCATACAGAACCAGCCTCCCCAAAGACAGCCTGCAGGTGGAATCCTGCGAAAGTACCTGGCCAAGTGGTACTTTGAAAGTGATGGGATGCTACTAGGGCCAGGAAGTGGGTTCCACTCTTCTTAGGATCCAATAACTTCCACCACCACCAGTTGTAAGCTCTCTCAGCATTTTCCCTCTTATTTGCTTGTCCCTATCTCTGTCAAAAATAAGCTTTTTCCTCTTTATCCGATGATTATTTTCTCATCCTTGAAATCTCGTTTTCAAAACACAAAAGCTAAGGAGATCTGTAGTCAATTAATGTTTTGAGCCCTGCAACCACAAATCTCTTCTGAGATAAAGGGGCAAAAGGATCTGGATACTTTAGGAGAATGTGGGGATGGAAAAACACAGTAAGAACAGAACACAAATTAATAGCTCAATAAATTAGCTTGCCTCATTGCTGGGGCAATTCCACCTGGAATTTTTAATGTCTCAGTACCCATAGTTCAGTTTAGAATTATACATTCAAAAGAAGAAATGGGACATATACAAGGGGATAATGTACATTGGCTCAATCGTTTCCAATCCAGAGATTTTTGTGTCTGATTCACAAAGAAACCTCAGCAGGCCAGTGAACTACACAGGAGGTAGAGATTGTGCTGATCCTGTGTGTGTATATTTTTAAATGAGCTCTAGTTTTCTACAATCCTATTTTATCAGTGAGCTCATGGCTATCAAACCACATATGAAATCTCATAAATGGTAGTTCACCGTCCAACTTGCACTGTATTCAAGCATCTGTTAAAATAATTCTTCCTTTGACACCTATTTCTTTTCACAGAGCATTTGAAACTTAGTTGCCAGTTTGATCTGAATTTACTTATATTGCCATATACTACCGTGGCATGATGTTCACAACACATCTCCACTCCTTGGTGTAAAAATATTCAAAGCCCAAGATTAAGACTAGACATAAGGGATTGGAATAACTGCATGCTTGAGGATTCTGTTAGTTCAGCAGAGTTGTGCTAGCCATGAAGAGAAGAGTTAACACTTATGTGGTACTTCCTGTGTCCCCTGAAGGTTGTAAGGCCTTTATAGGTATTAACTATTTCAGTCCTTCCAACTCAGTGAGGCTGCTATTATTATTATCCCCATGTTAAAGGTAGGATAACCAAGATGTAGACTTTCAGTGATCGTCCAAGTTCCCGTAGCTTACAGGAAGCTGACTGGGATATAAACCTAGTAGTTTGACAATTGAATTGCTCCTATTAACCATTCTACTTGACACCATACTTTCTTAGGATGGAAGGGGGATACCGTCACCTTTATTCTCATCCTTCCCTAACCCAACGCAAATAAAATGTATGCATAAGCTTCCATTTCAGAAACAAAATAAATTCAGAAGTTTATGCTTATTGCAGAAAATATGTCAAAACATTTAGAAATAAATCTTTATTTGATGCATATATAATACATATCTGATATTTAATATTTATTTGTATTATGTAAAATTAAAATCATAAGGAAGTACAATGTAGAGGTCTACTTTTTCATTTAAATTGGTATCACAAGACTTTTCCACTTGCACAATATTTAAAGTATAAACTTATATGGTAAAATATATGAAGTTTTAGATTTTTCCTATCTTTTCACAGTTCCAGATAAAGGTAGTGAAAAATGTTTTTGTATTCTTATCCTTTTCTTAAAACACATTATCCAAAGTGAATCTATGGGATGAATCATATAAATAGATATAAGGTTTTGAAACACTTTCCCAGATTGTCTCCTCAAAGTAGTCTTGCTTTATAGTCCCACAAATAGTGTACAGATGCTCTTTGCAATATAAGCTCAGCAACGCTGGGTATTTCATCCACATTTTTGTGTTACTAGCAAGGGTAAAATGTTTGTTATACATTATTGGGCTGTCTTAATTTCTTCTGCAATGTCTATTTTCTTTGGCATAGAGATAAATGTATTGTTCTTACTGTATGATTTCCCTAGTCGGAATAAGCAACCCTGGACTTTCCCATCGGTTACAAATATTTTTTCTAGTTTTCTGTTTGTCTTTATTTGGCTTAATATCACTTTTAAATAAAAGTTTTAAAATATAGTTTAAATGTATCAAAAATTGCCCTGATAGTTTCTTACTTTATTTTCATCTTGAGGATAGCTACCTTCATTTCAATATTGTAAAAATAATCAACTTAGTATCTTCTCTAGTTAGTTTTGGTTTAATAAAAATTTTTCACAGTGTAACTGATCTGGAACATATTTTGGTAAAAATTGACACTACAATAGTTTACATGTAATAGTATCTTAATAATATTAAATTGTCTTAGTTTATTAGTGCTTTCTTTCGCTTTTCACTAAGTTTTCTTCATACAAAGTCTATAATTTCTTTTCAATTTTATCTCAAAATACTATGTATCGTGCATGTTGTTATGAAAAATATGTACTGGCTTTCTAACTTCTTATTTTATTCCAGACTATAAGCAAGGTATGAATTATATATATACTTGTAATACATATTTATCTATTTATAATTAATCAGCTTCTACAAATCCCTAATTAATTTTAATGCTTTTAAATTCTATTCTGATAGGTTTTACAAAAGCTGCAGGTCATACATGAAGATGGTCAGAACCATCTACAAAGCAGATTTTATTTTCTTTTCTAATTGTTATATGTCATTGTTTTGTTTTATTGCATATGTAGAACTTCTGTAAAAAATAAAAATATCCAGGCAAGAGGATAAGGCATTTGGGTAGGTTGGCTTTAGATAGGATAGCCAGGGAAGAAGTCACTAAGGAGACAATTTTTGAGCAAAGACCTTAAGAAGGGGTTCCTGGGAGGCTCAGTTGGGTCAGCCTCTGACTACTGCTCAAGTCATGATTTCAGGATACTGGGCTTAAGCCCTGCATCAGGTTTTTTTGCTTGGCAGGGAGTTTGCTTCTCCCTCCCTTCCCCCAACATGTGCACTCTGTCTCAAATAAATAAATCTTTAACAACAACAACAACAACAACAACAACAACAACAACAACAAGACCATAAGGATGTGAAAGAGCTAGTCGTGTTGCTATCTGGGCAAAAATTATTCCTGGAAGAGGGAAGAGCAAATGTAAAAGCATAAAGATAGAAGTTTGGCATATTTGAATAATAACCTGATCTTCAAAGATCTGAAAGTTGAAGAGGCAGACACCGGACCATGTAGAATTACAGGTTATAATATGCACTTTGGTTTTTATTCTGAGTGAGGTTGGAAGTTAAGAAAGGGTTCTTGAAATAAAGTTGATTGGGAGGTTTCTTTCTTTCTTTCTTTCTTTCTTTCTTTCTTTCTTTCTTTCTTTCTCTCTTTCTTCTTTCTTCTTTCTTTATTCTTTTTTTTAGGAAGAAATATTGAAGCATCTTTAACATGAAAGGTTTTACCAAGAGGATTTGTACAAAGCCTCAAGAATTTTCTGTATCCATAAAACAAAAGTAAAAACAAAAAATGGAAGTGAACTTTAAGTGAGTTATTATAAAGTAAAATACTGTTCCCTGCAGCAAAGGGCATTGTACATTGGGGGAAGCAAAAGTACATTGCCTTAAAAGCGATTATGAGCACTGGGTGTGGGGAATGGGGAATGAATCTTGAAACACTGGAAAAAAAAAATTTAGTAACAATAAAAAAAAAAATCTAAAAAAAAAAGCGATTATGAAATTTAAATGAAATAATGTATAAAATATTCTTCTTTTAGCAAATAAACAGTAAATACCCAGTCTTGTTAACATATCATTATTAAAATGATTTCAATATGTCATTACACAGCAAGAACATTGCCACAGAAATATATAGTATTTGTAAGAAATGTAAATTTCAGTTTTTAAAATGGAATTAAACTTTAATAATCTAGTTATACACTTATCTCTTCAATTTTTCAGTCATGTAATTTTAGGATATTTTCTCAAGGTGACTTTAACCTCATAGCAAACCTGGCTCTTTGGAAGGTAAATTGTAGATATTTTTTAAAATATATTTTGCTTTCTAGAGCACTTTTAGATTCATGGTAAAATTGAGTAGAAGATACAGATCTTTCTTTTATACCACTTGCCCCCACACATGCACAGCTTCTTCCATTATCAATATGCCTCACCAGAGTGGTACATTTGTTAACAATGGGTAAGCCTACACTGACACATTATTACCACTCAAAGTCCACTGTTTACACTAGGATTTAGACTTGGTGTTGTATATTTTATGGGTTTGGATGAATGGAATGACATCTATCCATCATCATAGAATCATATAAAATGATACATGACTTTATCACTTCATCACAACAAAAAATCCTTTGTGCACCACCTATTCAACCCTTGCTCTCTGTTAACCCCTGTCAATCATTGATCTTTTTTACTGCCTCCATACTTTTTCTTTTCTAGAATGTCATATAGTTGAAATTACACAGTATGTAACATTTTCTTGGTTTATTTCTTTTTTCCCCCTATTCTATTCTATTTATTTATTTATTTAGCATGAACTGGGGAGGGCAGGGGGAGAGAGACAGAGAGAATCTCAAGCAAACTCCACGCGAAGTATGCAGTTTTATCAGTGTTTTATCAGATATGTCATTTGAAAATATTTTCTACCAGTCTATGGCTTGCCCTTTTATTTTCTCAACAGAGTCTTTTGCTAAGTAGATATTTTAAATTTTAATGAAGTCCAGCTTATTAATTCTCTCTTTAATGGGTCATAACTTTGATGTTGTATCTAAAAAGTCATTGCCAAACCTGGGGTCATCTAGGTTTCCTCTTATGTTATCTTCTACGAGTCTGATAATTTGTGTCTTACATTTACATCTGTGATCCATTTTGAGTTAATTTTTGTGAAGGGTCTAAGGTCTGTCTCTACATCTTTCCCCCCCCCAACCTGGGATGTCTAGTTGTCCTACACATTATTTATTGAAAATACTACCTTTTTATTGTATTACTTTTGCTCTATTTTCAAAGGTCAGTTGACTATATTTATAAGATGGGCTTTCTATTTTGTTCTACTGATTTGTCTAATCTTTTGTCAATACCACTCTGTCTGGATTACTGTAGCTTTATAGCAAGTCTTAATGACAAGAGGGTGCCAGAACTCTAGCTTTCTTCTTCTTCTTCAATATCGTTTTGGCTATTCTGGGTAATTTTAGGTACTTTAAAATATTAAAATGTGGGCAGGAAATTTAGTCCCTCACACTAAAAATGTATATGATAAATCAGATATATATTATCTTATTGTCTTTGAAATTTGACATCATGTTGTAATATGTGGATCCAAGACAAAGAATACAATAAGCTTTTCTATTTTGAATACATAAAATTATGCTACTTTTTCTGTTTCTTGGAGATGGTAAGAAGGAATAACAATATTAAAGGTGTGTGTGTCAGTGTGTAAAGTGATTCGAGTATTAAACAATCTCTGCATTTATTGAATTGCCCATACAATACATGGACTACACTGCAACAAATCTCACAAAGAAACATTTCAGATTTAGTTGGAATAAATGAGTCAGTGGAGTCACTCTAGAATATTACATTAGCAGTTTTCTTGTACAGAATTTTGACTAGTGGTACCCAAGTCATCCTGGATCAACAGTTTGAAAGTGCTCACTTTCTGAAGATTTTCTCTTGACTTGGATTTTATTTTAAAGTGTTCTACTTTTCAAACATTCCAACTGAGTCACTTACTTCTAGAAACAAATGAAGTAAGAGAAGTCTGTATTAGGCTTTATGTGATGTAAAATATGGTAAGCGCTACTTGTATTATCTGTTCTCGAATGTGGAAGGACTTTTGCTGACAGCTCTTTTAAAGTCAAAAGTGACAAGAGGGCTGTATCTTTTGGTCTCTTATCTTGTACCAGATAATAAATACCTTTAGTTATAAGGTGTCCAGCAGTTTCTTGCAGTTTACCCATAAAGAGATCTAAGATAAACAACATTCTCTTGCTATAAGCTTAAAAAAGATTTTTTAAAGTTATTTTTCCAGTTGCAAAAATACTAAAAAGAAAGCAAATAAGATGATCAGATACAAGAGAATATTCCATAAAATTACATTTATTAATTGATTCAGGCATTTAAAATATTAACTGTGTTTATCCTCATTAATTCAAAATGACCAGCCCTATAAAGAGAAACCCCATTCTTATATCCACAGAATCCACTGTTTGCTTGAGTAGAGCTTTGATGTTAACAAAAGTTGGCATCTTGTGAAATTCAGTTGCTCTACTTGCTTTTTGAAGAGTTTGGGGTCTTATTCCCATGACCACTTCAGACTGTGAAGTTTGTGATGTAAGGCATTTTCTTTACAGCCTATCAACAACAGCAGTAACAACAACAACAACAACAACAAAACTTTCTGAGTTATATGTAGTTATGTAACAGAACATGTTTTTCTCCTTTGATTATCAAGGAGATGGAATACAAAAATGAAACCTAGATGTTTTTCTTATACTTGTTATAGTTTATATATTAGAATTTATTTTTTTGAGTCCCAACTTTTTCTTCTAATAGCTTTTTTTGGGTTTGATTCTTTAATTTTATGTCTATCTTCTTGTGTGTTAGCTCTCCCACAATTTTATAAATAAAGGTTGTGTATACATGGATGAATAAATGTTGCTTACCTAAACTTTCTAAGTGCTTTAGAAACTTTTAAAGTTTACCATTCTTAGCCAATAAGTCCATCACAGAAAATTACGCTCACTGGAGATAAACTAATAATAAGTCAGAATTCGGAACAAAAAGTTAAGTTAGGGGAGGGGACTATGCCAAGTCAAATAAAGTGTATCAGCACTTCAAAAACAGCTCACAAAGAAATTATAACTTGATATTACCAGACGTTTATAAGGGTTTTTTTTTGTTTTTTTTGTTTTTAGAATTATGTTTTTCTAGTAAAGTAATGGTTGATAAGGCATGATGTAATAATGATTTACCATGAGCTGACTCATAGAAATACACAACCTCTTTACAGCTTTTGAATTTTTTTACATAAAGGGATATATTTATAAATGCCTTTCCGTCTTAGATTTTTTAATGAATATTATTTTAATATCCAAATTCATATACAGTTCTAATAATTTCAAAAAATAGTAATTCTGCTTTCCCTTATAAAAAACATTTTCCACAAATCTTTGAAAGAGAACTCTGTTTGAGTATTGTATCTACCTAGAAATCATACATTTCATGGGATGCCTGGGTGGCTCAGTTGGTTAAGTGTCTGACTGGGTTTCGGCTCAGGTCATGATCTCAGGGTCCTGATATGAAGCCCTGCATTGGGCTCCGTGCTCTGCAGGGACTCTGCTTGGAGATCTCTCTTCCTTTGCCTCTCCCACATGTTCTCTTGTGCTCGCTCACTCTCTCTCTCTCTAAAATGAACAAATATATAAAATAAAACAATCCATTTCAGGAAATGAGAAAAGGCTAGGGACCATTTAACATGATTAGACAAGTGAGAAATTATTATTATTTTTTACTTTAAATTTATTTTACTATATCTTCTAGGCTTCTCTCTCTCTCAACTCCTTTGGGGATTCCAATAATTCAGATATTGGAGCATTTCATGGCATCATTTATTTCCCTTATTCTGTTTTCATGGGATTTTAGCTGTTTGCTCTAAGACTTCTCTTGCTCCTCCTTCTTAATCCATCTGTCTTCTAAATCACTGATAGGATCTTCAGCTTAACTTACTCTAGCTGTTAGCATATTTAAATTAGATTGTATCTCATCAATAGCCTTTCTAACCTCAGCTTTCACTTCTGTTATTAGGGCTTCCATTTTGAGACTAATGTTCTTTTCCAAATTAGCCATTGCTTGGACGATTGCCGCCCTAAGTTCCATTTCTGTCATATTGTTTATGTTCATTTTCAGTAATTCTGTGACCAGGGTTGTAGTCTCAGGGTTCTTCTTCTGTTGGATGTTCCTCCTCTGAGTCATTGTGGTGAGGAGTGGTTGAGGGGGTGTATAGTTAAATATATCAGCCACTATCTAGATGGATTTGGTCACTGGAAGGTTTTGGAGCAACCAGAATTCACCACCAAAAAGGAAGAAGAAAGAAAAAAGAGAAGGGGAGAAAGGAAGCAAGAAAGCCAGAGTGGGGCCCAGTGGTAGGATTTATATGGTACAAAACTACTACAAGGTAAAGAAAAAGGCCATCAAGAGTAAATGAAGAGATCAAAAAGCTAAGCCCAACCCGAATGACCCCCAAGACCAGTATTTATATAATACAAAGGCAAAAACAATTTCTCAGAAACACTGACAGACTAGGGTGGGAAGGTGAGGGCAGACACTCCTTTGGGCAAGGAATGTGTTTCAGATCCTCCCAAGTTTGTCTTGTTATTATTGTTGGAGGAGCCCACTTTCTAAAGATATAGGAAGATTAGAACTGGTTGTATATAGGGGTAGTATTGAATAGGGATGTAGGATTACCTTGAAGCTTATAACTATCTGTATATTTAAAAGAGAAAATAAAGGAAAGAAGAGAGAAGAAAGGGAAAAAACAGATAAAACAAACAAATGAGAGGCAACAACAACAACAGAAAACACAAGTATGTGTTTGAAAAATTTCAAGGTAAAAAATTGTTATGGATTACAAATTGTGTTGTATTAAGTATCACATTGTGATAAAACATGAGTTAAAAATTAAAAGAATAAAAACTGTGAGAATGAATTTTTAAGTTTAAAGTGGAAACTTTAAAAGTAAAAATAGAAAAAAGTTAAAAAAGCAAATAAGGTGAAAAATTGTATCAATAAAGCATACAGCTTTGGGGGCAGTACCAGGAGTTTAATAAATTGCCTTTCCCCCTGATGTTGGGGTTTTACAGTTTGGGTGCTGTCCTCTTGTGCTTCTGGCTTGCCTTCTGGGGGTGGGTCCTGCCGCGCTGTTTTCAGTCCCTTCTACCTGGGCTGCGTCTCTCTGCCCCCTTGCTAGAGACTGGAGTCTATTGTAACCAGGTTGTCAGGGTTCAGTTCTCTGGAGGGTTTGTTCTTTTGCGGCCTTTTGCAGCTGTTGAGGAAGTCAGGTCGGAGAAAGATGTCTGTACCCAGACCTCCTTCCCAAAGAGAGCCCCTAATTAGCAACCCTCTGGACGATGGGGGGGGGCCCATGTATCCTCTCCCTTGGCTGCCTGTCACAGACGGGTGGGCGCAGACGCTGGTTTGATTCCTGTCCAAAGTTCCCGCTTGTCGTTTCGCTCCTGCACCACAAAAACCACAACTGATTTTGGGTCATGCGACTTTGTCTGTGCTCAGGGAGTCTGTGGTGACCCCCACACAGGAGGGACTGAGGTTCCGTGGCCCCGCATGTCCAGCACAAGTCTGCAAAATCGCCTTCCCTGGGGGGTCCGCGCCTGGCCCACGGGGTGGAGAGAAGCAGCAGAGAAAAGCAGCGGAGGAAAGAAAAAAAAAAAAGAAAAAAAAGCCCAGCAGAAAAATAGACTTTGCTCCGCCGGCTTTGCTGCATTCCCTCAAGCCGCACTGGGTACACTTTCTCTCTGGGATCTATATCCTCATTTCCCCAGCTGCCCCTCAGTCACTCCGTTTCTGCTTGCTTTGAATCAGACCGTAATATGCTGTTGTTTTCCCGAACACAGAGCACTTTCATGCTGGGGTATTGCTTTCCAATGGGTCACCTCTGCGGGCTTCTTCCCCTGTGCCCCTTATCTTTGGATATCCCTCCGATGCTCTCACTCCTCTCTACCTCTTTGCAGATGCTCTTTGTCCCCTGTGGTGATCCAGAAGTGTGAAATATTACATTTCCAGGCTGATTTCATGGGTGCTCACAGTTTTCCTGTAGTGTGTTTTGCAAGAATTGAGCTCACTTCAGGGGACTCCCCGAAATGGGGTCACCTGGCCTTCTGCCATCTTCTGATGAATCCAAGTGGGAAGTTATTTTTAATCTAATAATCTAAAAAAACTTGGCATCATTTATTCTGAAAGGATAAGTCAAAACGGTAAATTAATAAATCTCCTTAAATACATAAAAGCTATTTGATAAGGTAACATTCCCTTGTTCACCTGTTCTTTGTCTTCCCAGGTTTGGACTAAAGAAGAAATGGACTATGTTTTTTTGTTAGGGAAGGGCAAACATTGGAAAAATGTCTTTTCCAGCATGATAGATCAAATACTGGCATAGCTTGCCAAGAGTTGTTAGTTTGTTGTGAATTCTTGATCCCTAGGGAATCACTAAGTTTTGAGAGACAACTATGTGATTTGAATGGTTTAGACAATGGTGCTTGATACTAAATCCCTAGAAGAGATGAATGTTGTGATGTTTTTCTAATTTATGGTCCAGTGATTTTATTGAAGCAGACATAGCATATTCAAAGAGGTATAGTTACTTCTCTGAAAATTAAGCATACAGACAGATGATGTTTTTAAAATTGTATTTATTACAAACAGTCATCTAGTATATTTCCTTAAAAAGTTATATTTAAAAAAATTATATTTGGCTCCAGCAGCTTCCTATACCATGCTATACATGCATCTCTAGAGGTTTTCAGTATGTTACCTTGGGTTATATATTTCTTTATTTCACTAGATAGCAACTTTTTTGACAGCTAAGATCATGGTGAAAGTTATTTGCATTTCCTGAAATTAGCACAATGCTTCATATGATGCCTGCAAACTAAGATGTAGATGAATGGAGAAAGGAAGAAAGCAAAAAGAAAGAAGATGAAATTCACTTTTTGGCTCATGTCTTAAAAATCTGATTGTGTTCTTGCCATTTGCAAGGATATGAATGGAACTAGATGTTATGCTAACCAAAATCAGTCAGTCAGAGAAAGACAATTATCATGATCTCACTGATAGGAGGAATGTGAGAAACAAGACAGAGGATCACAGGGGAAGGGAGGGAAAAATGAAATATGATGAAACCAGAGAGGGAAACAAGCCATAAGAGACTCTTAATCTCAGGAAATAAACTGAGGGTTGCTGGAGGGGAGGGTGGTGGGAGGCATGGGGTGGCTGGGTGAAGGATGTTGGGGAGGGTATGCGCTCTGGTGAGCTCTATGAATTGTCTATGACTGATGAATCACAGACCCCCAAAACAAATAATACATTCTATGTTAATTAAAAAATGTTGCACCTGGCAAGACCAAATTCACATTGGGTTTATCAAAGTCCAATTAAAACTTGGTCTAAAAAATTAAAAAATGTGATCCTGTCATTTTGTCTTATAGCTATAAGGTGGCAGAGAGCATGCCACCACCAAGAAAGTCACTCATTCACCCTTGAATTAGTTGATCATCTTAAGAGCATTTAAATTTATTTTACTATATCTTCTAGGCTTCTCTCTCTCTCAACTCCTTTGGGGATTCCAATAATTCAGATATTGGAGCATTTCATGGCATTCTTTTTCTTTCCTCCAGAACCATGATCTTTCTGGAGTCTCAGTGACTTGGAAAGAGAGTAGGTTATCCGAAAACCATCCCACACAAAACACATTTGCTAATAGAACAATTAAAATCTTAGCAAGACCAAAGTTTTGTTTTATTCAAATTGAAAATATATTGATGCCAAAATGGAGCATCCTCTGACAAACTGTCTCTCACATTCTTGCTTTTTAGTTTCCGTACACACTTTTCTTTCTCTGAGAGCCCTAATTTCAAGGTAACGAATTTAGCTGAAAATATTCCTGCATTTCAGTGTTTCTCTGCTCTAATATTTATGTATATATTCTCTTGGTGGGGAGGCCAGAAAAAATCTCTTGTTATAAAGATAGCAATCATTCATTGTGACCCCACAAGATATCACATCATGTTTATGATTTCTTTTTTATCTTGCTTTCAAATTCAACTTAACATGTACATTCGCTCTTTGAAGAAGATGAAACTAAAGAATTTGATCAATGTTACACATAAAGTTATGGGAATAAGTAGGGATTGGAACCTAGTTTAGAGTTCTCATATGTTTGGGCTCATTCATCAGAATGTATGTACTGATATAGGATTTTTTTTTTTTAATTTGGGTTTGCCTATGTCACAGATTTCATTTCCATTTTAATTCACAGTCAATATTGAGGTGACCCAGCTGAGGGAACGTCAGAATTCTAATCACAATGAATTGCAATTATTCATTTACTTGTCTATTTAATTAAAAAACAGATGAAAGGCACCTAGGTGGCTCAGTTGGTTATCCGACTCTTGGTTTTGGCTCAGGTCATGAACTCAGGTCATGACTCAGCTCATGATCTTGATGAGATCAAGCCCTGTGTTGGGCTGCACACCAAGCATAGAGTCTGCTTAAGTTTCTGTCTCTCCCTCTCCCCTTACCCCCCAGTTTCTCTCTCTCTAATAAATAAATAAAATCTTCAAAAAAATTGAATTCTCTGAGGGCAAAGAGGGGTCTTCTATCTTTATAGTTGTTGTAGTAGGAGTACTGTTGGTTACAAACCTCACTTTCTTTGAATTTCAGTTTTGTTTACTTGTCAGGATGCTTTGTGTTTTAGCAGAGTATGAGAAAGAGAGGGAATCAGTCAGGATAATTCAATTCTCTAATTCAATTGTCTGTAGTTGAGTTAGGAGTGTGTATGTGATGTAATGCAAAATGAGAGAAAGTCTGTGGAGAGCTTGCTGCAAGTCTTTCTTGCCTAAAGTAAGGAAAGGGTTTGTTCTCTTCCACAATTGCATGTTTCACTCTGAGAATATGATCACTGGAGCTATTTCAACCATTTTAAATATGAAAACAAAGATAATGAGAATGGCAGAGCAGAAATATGGAAGAATTTGACTACACTGTACTTTTGTGAATTCATAACCTTTGAAATTTCTTAATCCCTTTTGTTGGGATTGCTGATTTAATTAGAGCAATTACCTTATCTGCCAGTTGTTCACCTCAGTTTATAACAAATTTTTCTATGTAATCAAATGCGGGCACAGTTGTGACAGAGAAGATTCCTTCCCCTAACTGGCAAACACCTTCTACAGCATTTAGGGAAGAACCAGCTGCTACTCCGAGCAGATTCAGCTATTCCATACAGGCTCAGAACATTTAAAAAACAAACAAAAAAACCCCTTCCCCATTCACCTATATTAGGTGAAGGCAGTGACACAAAAATCTCTAGTGTGCTGGTAAAAAGTTAACAACTGGTTTCCCTAATACAAAACAAAAAATAGTGCATATATATGAATGCATTGTATATTTTACAGATATAAAGGCTATGTAGTGCACAGTTTACAAACAATAGTAAAGATGCAATAATCTTTAATGTAGATTCCATATAACCAATTGATTCTCACATAATGCTTTGTTTGTTTTTTGCCAAATTTATATATCTACAGACAAGCTGTACTTGCAACTGGTGGATGCCTGTATTTCAACATTACTGTTGGTTGATATTTTTATATGTTAAGAATAAGACAAAATGAAACTAAGCACATATAGGAATTTCACTCAATTGCCAATGATATGACGAACTTCTTTGCTGAATCAGAGCATAGTTTTTAAGTACTGGAAGAATATTTTCTAGTATTTTCTCTATTCACAATGTAACAGATACAGCCATGATATACTTTGTTTACCCTGCTCAGTCAAGCCTTGATGTTTAATGTTCTTGCAACAGCTGACTTTAGCTACTGACGTTGTGTCAAAGAACATAGAACTGGGAAGAGTTGGGCAGTGGCCCACTACATTGTTTTTTCCATATAGAAATGAGGGAGATAAATGATATCAATAACAAAGATAATTATAAGATATACTAAAATAATTGGGAAGTGATGAGGTTTGAGAATTTTATACATGCAAAATTTACTGAATTGTGAATTTATGCAATTTAATTTGTAATAATAGCTGTGGGTAACAACCAGCTTGGAAAATTCCTGAAAATTAAGTGATCAGAATTCATAATCATGTATGAGCCAGCTTAAGCTCACTACTATATTTTATGGTTCATCACAGAAATAAGTAACTCATTTGCTTCATTCAGTATATCAAGTTTTGAGTAACAGATGATTTAGAACCTCACATTTCAATCAGATGTATTTCTTTTTTTTAGGCAAATAATTCTACTGGAAGATTGTTTTTTTTCTTTCTGCTCTCAAGAGTAAACATCTGTATTGATGTGATATAGTGGTGGAAGACCCAAATCTAATTATCTTAAGCTGTTCATGAATGCCATATCCCCATATTTACATTATAGACTTAAATATTATAACTTCTGTTATAAGTAACAATTGAACTTCCCTTCAAAGAATAGATGTCAATCAAAGCTTGGGAATTGGACATTTATTTTTTTGTGGGTCAAAATTTGGCAAGTTGTTTGTGTGTGATACTCAAATAAACTACTTTATTTAAATTATGTTATTGTAAGCCTGAAACTTCATATGATTTTTATGGTTTTTATTTACAAATCAACTCAGCCCTTTTTGTTAAAGCTGGTAAATGAGTGAGGGGGATTTTTTTTTTCTTTCTACTCAGTGACCATCATTAAATTTAGTGATTCAAAACTAATACAGCCTTGACTTTTCAGGTTTATTTAAATCAGAAAGGGAACAAAATTAAGGGGCTAAAAGTGATATCAACAGTTTTACAATACTATCGTATAATCTGTCTTCTTTCAATTTATATTCAGAAAGAACAGCTCATTATGTTTTTATTTCTGTAGAGAATTTCCAATATTTACAAAACTTTCCTTCTTGGGGATGTTTTCTCAGTCATGATTGTATGCACCACTGCTTTCTTTTGTTTTATGTTAAGTCAATGGAAAGAAAAGAAACTATAGAAATAATCTCTCCTTTAAGTTTCATATTAAATAGAAGATGATTTGTTTTTGAACTCGAGCAACCAACTGATATAGAAGAAAGGATACATAAATTTTGTATTAGATCAGACAATACCTAATTCTACTCTTAAATGCTTGAAAAACACATGTGAATTAAGTAAAATGTCATTGAAATTGAGATCTCTCTTATTGCAGTAGGGTCAGGAAACAGAGAAATAATGCTTTTTCCATCACTCCAGACTAGGATCCAGTTGAATTTTGCCCATTCTGCCTTACTGACTTGTTTTTACAGGTACATTACAGCTGAATGCACAAGTAACTTGCTATATGAAATGTTAAATAGGATAAAAAAATTATTCCTGTTGCTATAGACATGATACTATTAATCTTGGGCAATTTGACAGTGTCTAGACAATTCAGGAACAATGTTTTCTATTATCTAATAAGGCACATAATTAGAAGAAATGGGGCTATAATGCTGACCTTTGTTTTTAAATCTAACCTCTTTTTTTGGCATTTGCACAGACTTTAATTAAAAATTAATACTAATTTTGTATATTTTTCTCCACTTACTGTCTTTATAAACATATAAAATCAATATTTTTTCTAAGCATTTTTCTGTATCTCTGTACTAAAATATTATGAACTGGTCATATTTCATAAGAATAGTTTATCAGTATCTCATTTGAGAAATTGTAAATATAAATGATAAGGTTCCAAAGTTCTATGGTCAAGTACTTCTAATAATTATTAATCATAAAATAAAAGGGCAATGATTAACCAATATGCTGATTTTTAAAAAAGAACTATATTAATTTGTTCTTAAAAGATGTTGTTTATTTATTTGACAGAGAGAGAGATCACAGTAGGCAGAGAGGCAGGCAAGAGAGAGGAGGAAGCAGGTTCCCTGCTGAGCAGAGAGCCCAATGTGGGGCTCGATCCCAGGACCCTGAGATCACGACCTGAGCCACACTGAGCCACGCAGGTGCCCTAAAAAAGAACTATATTAATTTTAAATTATTTTCCACCAAAATAATTTTTCCAGAATATGTCTTGATAGAAAGAATATATGTCCTAGATGTATTTTCATTTGTCAGACCTATGCATTAAGTTTTTGATAATTTCTAAGGCATTTAAAAAGAAAATTTTATTTAAAGTTTTCTTACTGATAGCTTGATGCAAAATAGGGCAAAACCAGACCTGTTAGCTTAGGGAAATACTCCAATATTTTAGGTTGTAGAAAGCCAAATTGCCTTTTTCCCTTTCATCTCATTAAAAAGCCAAAAGACTATAAAATGGTTACATTTTATTTAAACTTTGGTTGACAGATATTAAATAAATCTACATAAGTGTACATCATTTCTAGAGTGTATCTGTTCATTCAAATATATGCACAAACCACATTAATTAAACAAAATTGAAATAGGTAATAAATCCAAACTCAAAGAATGAGGACAATTCCTTTCAAACTTTTATTTAATGTGCGTGTGTTAATGTGACCCTTTGGGGTTGCAAGGAAGAGGCCCATTCTCATTTTATCTAAATACTTTTTAAGTTCTACAGTAACAGTGATTTGTAATAAGGACCAGTTGAGAAGCAAAGTGGACTGAACTCTTCACTGTAAACGAGTTCCATGGGAATAATATTACACAGTCTGTCTGGGACAGAGAACGGGAATTCATTCAGTGTCTTCATTCATTGGCATGTTGAAGAAATGCTGGGGACACCATTTGCGCTCTTATGCTTTATAGGGAGCTCATCATTTATGTTGTAGCCTATGTGGACAACTCCTCCACTGCCTGGAATTGTGCAAAGCATCACCCTGTATAATAAACATAGATCTGGGCTCCCTGCTCAGTGGGGAGCCTGCTTCTCCCTCTCTTTCTGCCTGTTGCTCCCTCTGACAAGCTCTCGCTCTCTCTGTGTCAAATAAATACATAAAATCTTTTTTTTTCTTTATAAAAAGCATACATAGAGAGTTTGTGATGGTTAGTTTTTTTTTTTTTTTTTTTTT
>PITA01003428.1:0-47532 GCA_004023965.1 Spilogale gracilis | reverse complement strand
TGTGATGGTTAGTTTTATATGTCAACTTGACTGGGCTAAAAGATGCCTCAATAGCTGGTAAAACATCATTTCTGGATGTGTCTTGAGAGAGTTCCTAGATTCGAATCTGTAGACTGACTAAAGATCCACTCTCACTAAATGTGATAGGCATTCTCCAATTCATTGAGAACCTGAATGGAACAAAAACTTACAGGAAAGAGGAATTCTCTCTTTCTCTTCTTGAGCTGGAATATCCATCTTCTCCTGCTGTCAGACATTAGAGCTCCTGGTTCTTGGGCCTTCAGACTCTGGGACTTTCACCAATCATCTTTCCAGTTCTCTTGTCCTCAGTCATGTAACTGGGAGCAACTCTTTAACTCCTCTAGTCTTTAGGCCTTTTGACTCAGAATGAATTATCCTAGCAGCATTCCTGGTTCTCCAGCTTGCAGACAACAGACTGTAGAACTTTATAGCTTCGATAGCCACATGAGCCAGTTCTTAAATAAATCTTACCTTATGTATATCTCTACATATCCTATTGGCTCTGTTTCTGATAAACACTGACTAAAAACTGACTGGTTTGACATTTTTGCATGTTATATTTTTGTAATTGCTACACTTTTGTACAGTGATTACTAGTTGCCAGGCAATATTTTAATCACATTTACAAATATTGACTCACTTGGTTTTCAGTATTCAACAGAGCCATATTCTAACTGAGGCAGTCTGTCTCAGAGTCCATACCCTAAACCCCTTTTCAGCTCTAAGATATCAGGTAGGCACCAAAATTGCTGTAAAATGCAGATAAAAATGGTATCTTTCTCACTGTTTTTTAAGAATGGATGAGTTACTCAGGTCATGATCTCAGGGTCCTAGGATTGAAACCCACATCAGGCTTCCTGCTCACTGAAAGTCTACTTCTCCTTCTCTCTCTGCCCCTCCACCTGCTTATGCTCTCTCTCTAAAATAAACAGAATGGATGAGTTACTGCTTGTTAAGTATAGAGCAGTGCCTGGCACCTACTGAGTTATAAGTGTCAACTGTCCTACCACCTGCAGTCTCCCACTCTTCTTCTAGCCCCTGCATCTGAATGATGACTTGATGACTCTCTTGTCATTGTCAGCAATCATCTCTATTTTTTATTTTTATTTATTTTATTTTTTAGAAAAGATTTTATTCATCAGAGAGAGAGAGAGTGCACAAGCAGGGGTAGGAGCAGAGGTAGAAGTAGACTCCCTGGTGAGTAGGGAGTCCAACGTGGTATTTGATCCCAGGACCTTGGGATCATGATCTGAGCCAAACGTAGATGCTTAACTGACTAAACCACCCAGGCACCCCTCTACTTTTTTTCTTTATGTGTTTTTATTTTTGTCTTTCTGTCTTTTCTAAAACCTATTAGCTCTCTCTGGAAGTCATACATTCAAACTCCCTGAGGAGGAGAATCTCACTGGTTCCATTGGTCAGTATCAGTCTGTAAAAGATAGCTAGCTTTTGAGTCAGTTTTGGAGTAATCTATACAGATGTCTGGCTTTTTAATCTGATACCCAACCCTGAGCCAAGGATCCATGGAAAAAATGGCAGAGATTTTGACTATGCCAAATATACACTCCTTTCATTATAAATATGCTTTATTTAAAAAATATGCTTTATTCCTCACTTTAACTACTTGTGTATCTTGCTTTAAGGTCTCCCCAAAGCATACCCATCCAGTAACACTGATCTATCTCAACATGTCACTTCCTCATTTTTGTAGATTACTTTTGACTATTTGCAAAAAGAGTGATGTTATTTTAGATTAGATTCATGGTCTTTAAAAATTGAAAAAATTTATATATTATGTGTATTAACTTAGGATATATAGTAAGTAACTTTTTTATACTGTCACATGTTATTTACTACTTACATGCATCAGTTTTGTTACATAAATTTACAAACAGAGCAGAGCCATCTCTAAGACAAAACTGTAATTTGGTGTTGGAAGTGGGTAATAAAATAGTAAGGAAATGATTCCCAGACATGTGTTTGGGTGCACTGGTTTGAATTGGACAAAGGAAACTGGAAAAGGTAAGCTCCTGCAGACAGAGACTGAGGGAAGGTGAGTATTTTCAGTTACAACTAAAAGGCCAGAGTAGGAGCCTTATTGAAACCAACATTGCAGGTAGAAGCTAAAAGGTCTCATTTTTGTAAGAGATTCTCCTAGGTAGAGACACAAGCTCAGTGGTCGTCAGAAAGATCACAGAGGAGAGGATAGCCTCAGCCCAGTAAGGATGAAAGTGCAGTCAGTTCCCCTTTTGTCACCTCTTTCTTTGGAACTTCTGAGGAATGGGAGACCTGAGTAGATAATCAGAGTTGTTCCAGAGCAGATCAGTGGAAGGAGCTTATAGGAGTCATCCATCTTTAAAGGGTAAACAGTAATGAAGGGATTTATCTGATACAGGCAAGGTGCTCAAACCTATGTGTGGAATGAATGATAAACTGAGGCAAAATCAAGTGCCAGTTAACACTTATGAGATACCTTAAGGACAGTAACCTAGGGATGAGACTAGAGATCTAGGACTAGACAGGAGGTAGCAATGTAAACCAAAATTTGAGTTATTACTATTTGTTACTTATTTTGATTCCAAAGGGTAGTTAAACATGAGAAAATATTAGTCACATCTTGATCTCAGATAGACTATTTCTTAATTGAACTGACAAAATATGCAATTCTACAAAAAGTAGAGATTTTAAGCTTAGAGAGGACATGCATATAAATAGTGAAAGAAATAAATAAGGAATATGTGAGGCAACTATTTATTTTTTTATTACACTTATATGCCCCTGTTTGATTTTCCTTCCTCAATATTAGTTGGATTTAAAAACTATATAATAAACTTTTAAGCTTTTTGGATATTATTTGTTTATAACACATATAGAGTAAAAATAATTCAAATATTTAACAATAAATGTCTAAATATATGATTCAAAAAAGTTAAATATAGCTCTTATATCATAAGGACTGTAATCACAACTCTTACACATACGGTCCTAGATTCCATGTGGTATAGGGTAAAAAAAGACAATATCTGATGTGTACCTGTACTTCTGGTATACTCCAAGATTCATTCTCTTTGTTTCACTTAATCAGTTAAGATGTACAGGAGTTACCCTTACTCACCATATAGCTATGACACCTAGTATTTTAAATTAATGTAAGTTAAAGCAGAAACTAGTTGGGTGGGGGAAATTTTGATGATGATGATGATAATGATAATGATAGATAAAGACACTGCTGATGATAATACTGATAATTTGTCTACATTTTTATGACAACTTATAGAAGTTAAACAAAGTTGTATTTAATAAATTACTCAAAATTTTCCAGCCTCCTGTCAATTCTTCCTTCTTCCATAATAACCAGTAGATTCACAAGAAAGGGTGAGAGTAAAGTAGAAAATGTCTCAGGAATTTATTGTTTCAAACTTCACCTTGTATCTCAATAGGTTTTAGACACTTTCTTTTCCAAAGGCCATGTTCCTTCTTTCATTTTCCAAATGCAACATGATATGGTATTCTATGTCATACCTCTATAATATGAAACTCATTGGGAAAAGCATTCTTTATCTCTTCTAATAACTTGATGAGCTTGTTTTTTTACAATATGCTGGTCTCAGTTCAGAGATAAGGTAGCCATTCTGGAAAGTTTAAAGAATTACAGTGTCCTAGACACAACCCAGATCAGTTCACATCAGTATTTCTTGAGGTAGGACCTAAACACCAATAGTTTAAAATGGCCCTGGTGATTCCAAAGTGCAGCAGTTGGAGACCCACTCAGCTATGGAAACGTGCTGGTCTGAGTAGTCCTTGAAGGTACCATTTTGCTTCGTGGCTTATCTATGATTCCAGAGCAGACCAACTCTGCTTCTGACTTGGGCAGACTGTGTTTAGATATGTTAATAAGACTTCCTGTCTTGGAAGACATTCAGAATTCTTAAGGTGACTTTGTATATCTCAGTCCTGATTTATTACGACATGATTTATAGACTTATCCTAAGAAGGAAACCTTGTTTTCTTTGGGGATAGTTTTTAGGTGGGAAGAAAAGGTGCATTTATGTCACCAGTTGTAGAAAAATGTAGAAAGATAATAATAACAAAAGTACTACACCACAGGCATTATTTTCAAGTAGCTATTATTAAAATGAGACCAGAACATATAAAGCTCACTTTAAATTTTAATTGCCATACCGTCCAGAAGTAGAATTGGTTAAATAGATTTTAGGAAGAAAGAATTGCCCAGTATTTGTCTCAATACAATTCTTTATGTTGCTATAAAAATACATGACACTTGCAATTTTACAGAGAAATATTAGGGCTTTCCAGAACTCTCAAAATTTTGCTTCTTTTTACAAACGGCAGAAAATTGGGTCAGATTATTTGTAATCTGTCCATTTTAAAAGACATAGACCTTAGAAACTGCTCTGCTACTTGGATGAGTGGCTCTGCAGACATTATTTCCCATCACAGAAGAGAAACTGTGATACATTTTCTCACTAATCAGGACCTGCATGCCCTTTCTTTCTTCCTACAACTTTCAGGATTTAATTTTCTCTCTCTTTTTTTTTAGATAATTTAGTCTAATAGAAATTTTTATTAATAAATTGGGGAATTAGGTAGAAAAGAGTATAATATTGAATTGTTTGACAGTTCTTTGAAGTTTATGGGAAAACACCCCCCTCCCCCAGTTTATACAGTTCAATAGCTATTTAAAGTTCTATTTAATTTCCAAACCTTTTTACACAGGGGCCTTTTAATTTTTATTTTTACTAGACTCTACAGCTTATCTTCAAACAAAGTTGACTTTGAGGCAATTTATGCTGCTGCTTCAGAAGTATCCTTTTATACATGTTGACTTTGATGTTTAATTATTACAAAGCAATCATAATACAATTAAATTTTGTTGATGTTTTCTTGAATTGTTTATCTGCTGCTTTCATTGCAGTTTATTTTAGCTCAATATTTAGTTATAATATGATTTCTGTGACTGTCACTGTTCTGGGAAGTATATTTTATCATTTAATTGGAAAAGGTTCAGGGTGCCCCTTTAATGACTTAAAGTTCTTAATCTGAATTATTTGGATATGAGAAGAATGTTGGAGTTGTGCTATTTAGAATAATTTTAATGCTGTAAATTATTAGACTGATTTTCAGGGACACAGGTATGTGAAGTACTCAAACAAAAAACAGAACTAGTCAGTATCATGGCAGGGTTCAGATGCACTCTGTTAGAAGCTTAGAAATGGCTTCTTAAGGGATACTGCTGAGTGAATGAAACTATTGACCTGAAAACTGTCAGTTCTAATCCTGGCATTAGCTCTGATTTCCACTATGACTTGGGTAAACCATATAGCTCTTTGCACCTACATTTCCCTATCTATAAAAGGAAGATGCTAAAGTATCAACCCTTCTCACCATGGCTTATAGAACTCTTCCGAATGAAATATGAGTATTCAAATGAATTATTTGCTCATTCACTTCAAGGCAGCCCTGAGATTTAAAAATACCTCCCCGCTAAAGTTTAAGTTCCACCTGGAGTTGATACATTTTAGATTAAATTTTTATAGAGATGAAAAATTTCAACATCTCCATTGCTTGCTACTTTTGGTAATGTGTAGTAAACATTAATTATGTGTGAGTGTTTTAAAGTTCTGTATAATTGCTTATAGTCTAATGATTAAGAACAGAAAGTCTAAGTGAGAAAGGCAATTCAAAGCAGTGTTTTGAGTTTATGACAGGGTTAGGAATCAGAAATCATAGGAAGGAAATTTTATGTGGCTAGGGCAATGAAGGTAGGTTTCTAAATGGAAGCCTCATTTGATATATGACTTGAAGAATAGGTAGGATTTTAAATTATGGAGGTGATGAGTCAGAACTTTTCCTTGAGAGGGAAAAACAGGAGCAAAGTATAGTTCGCAGAAATGTACATGTACTGTGCACAGCTAACAGCTCATTTTAACTTCAATTGCATAGAAAATCCATATAAAAAAAGTCTTAAAAGTTTGATATTATAATGTAGGCTTGGGGTCAGATTCTGGAGAGCCTTAAAAGTTAAGTGAAGGAATTTCCATGTTACTCAGTTGGATGAGGAGAGTCATAAGGGCTTCTGAGGGATATAGTTGAAAGTGCGGGGGAAGAGTTAGCTGGCTGGTATAATTGAGTAATTTTTGTTAGGAAGGACTTACTAATATCATCTCATTGACTTTTTAATGGTTATTTTGTAGTTCTCTTATTTCTTTTCCTTTTTTTTTTGTTCTTTCCATCTCCTGCTTTCTTCATGCATGAATTGATGATTCTGGGTGGTGGTATGCTTTGATTCTTGTCTTCTACCTTTTTGTGTTTCTGTTGTAGATATTTGCTTTGTGATTACCATGAGACTTACCAAAACATATCATAGGTATGGTAGTCTATTTTACATTGACAACAATGTAACTTTTTTTTAAAGATTATTTATTTATTTTTGAGAGAGAGAGAGAATATGAGTGGAGGGGGGAGGAACAGAGGGGGAAGCAGACTCCTCTGCTTCTGATGGAGCCTGATGGAGGACTTGATTCCAGGACCCTGGGATCATGACTTGAGCCAAAGGCAGATGCTTAACTGACTGAGCCACCCAGGCAACCTATAGTAATTTACTTTGATCACATATGAAAAGGTTACCCTTTTACTCCTCTGCTCCCCTTTTTATATTTTTGATGTCAGAATTTACTTTTTATAGTATGTATTCATTAACAATTATTATATCTATAGTTATTTTTAAAAAGAATTTTGTTCTTGTAAAGGATTTTGCTCCTTTAGACTTTATACTAGAGTTATGTGTTTAATATACCATCATATTATAGTATTAGAGTATTCTGAATTTGACTATGTACTTACTTTTTGCAGTTATATATATTTTCATTTTTAATGTTACTTGGTAGCATCCTTTAATTTTAGCTTGAAGAACTCCTTATAATATTTCTTATAAAGAAAGTCTAGTATTGATGACATTCATCAGCTTTTATTTATCTGGAAGTCTTTATCTCTTCATTTCTGAAGGACAACCATGCTGGATAGAATATTCTTGATTGGTCCTTTTTTTCTTTTGGCTCTTTAAATGTATTGTTCCATTCTCTCTTAGCCTGTAAGGTTTCTGCTAAGAAATTTGCTGATAACCTTGCTAGTTATAAGCTCTTTTCTCTTGCTGCTTTAAGATACTTTTTAAACAAATATTTGCTATTTAACAATTTTATTATAATATGTCTTGGAGAAAATCTCTGAGTTTAGTGAACTATGAACTTAATGAGTGTGGATATCCAAGTAGCTCTCCAATTTGGGAAGTTCTCAGCCATTACTTCTTCAAATAAAATTACTTTGTCCTTCTCTTCTGCAACAGGACTGCAATAATTAGAAGATTGTTTCTTTTAATGGAATCCTGTATATCACATAGATTTTCTTCACTCTTCTTCATTCTTTTGTTGTTGTTCTTCTCAAACTAGGTAATTTGAAGGTCCTGTCCTCTAAATCATAGATTCCTTTTTTTACTTGATCCTTGCTGCAATTGATGTTTTATTTCATTTTTAAATTTCATTCATAGTATTCTTTTGCTCCAGAAGTTGGTTCTTTTTTGTGATTTCTATATCCTTGTTAAACTTCTCATTTTTTCTCTTGTATTATTTTTCTCATTGCATTGAATTGCTTTCAGTGTCCATTGAGCTTTAGAATTTTAAAGTTCCAGCATTTTGAATTCTTTATCAGGTCAGCTGCAGATCTTCATGGTTTTGATGTTGGTTTCTGGAAGATTATTGTGAATGTTGGCTGGTGTCATGTTTCCTTGATTTCTTATATTCCTTGAAGTCTTGAATTTTTGTCATCTGAAGTAGTGGTTGTCTTTTCTACTCATAAAGACTCTAGTTGTCTTTTCTACTCATAAAGACGCTTTATGTAGCAGTTGTCTTTTCTACTCTTAATGAACTGACGACTTTAGATGAGAAATAATTTCCATTAGCTCTGCTAGGGTTTTTGGCGATTTTCTCAGACCTTCGATTTATATGCCTGCCCATGCTTCTTGCTCCCCCTTGTGGCAAAATTCTTAAGTTTATATGCTTTTTTTAATCCTATAGTGTACCAGGCTGGGTGCTCACAGCCCCTCCTTTGATTTCCCAAAAGCAGAAGTAAAACTCAAGCTTGTGATCTCTCCCTGGTCCACAGATTCTGGCTGACCTTCTCCATGTACTCATTAGCTGTGAATGCTTGCTATTACTGCTGTTGAAAACATGAACCAGGGAACTGGCCTGATATTGTGGGGGAGTGAGGCATGGAGATTACTGGGGTTGCCCATTGGCCAGTTGGGGAGATATATGGGTGAGGCATCCCAAGGTGTTGTAACCATGTTTCTTAATAGAGTCCTTAATGTGAGTTAGCAAGATCCATACCCCTTTAATGGACTCTAATAATCCTATTGACTACCCTGTCAGCCTCTTTCTGTTCCCTAGTGATGGAGTACATGACTCAGTGCTCTGCATGAGGCAAGAGAGAAATGGGCCTTCTTGGCACTGTTCTGCACAGCTGGGGAATCCAGGTACTCACTCACACACTTTTGTTTTTCCCCACAGGGAAGTCATGGGCTAAGGTCTTTCTTGGCATTCAGCTGTGCTACCTTGGGTGAGGGGTGATGCAAGTAATGTCAAATTATTACTCTTACCATCTTCAGTGTTTCCAAACTTACAATTATTGTTGTTTCAATGGTATTCTGGAGCTTCTCTACCAGAAAGCTGTTCTTGCACAAAAGCTCTTTCATCAACGCTGATTACCTAAGAGAATGTTGTCCAAGAATTCCTGGACTTCAGGTGAAAGGAGCTAGAACCAGTTCATAGGTCACTGCATGGTCCACAGTTAGGACTAAAGTGTGTATGCCTATAATGCAGAGGTGGGTAAGATTCTCTCTGTCTCTTGATACATGGTGCTGGGTCCCACAGCTCCTACAAGGATGATTGTGCATGGATGCCAAATTATTGCTGCTGTGGGGAGGGATGTGATAAGTGTTGTTTTATTCATCTATGATGTTGATGTTACTTAAAGGAAATCTTTAATTCTGCTTTAAAAAAAGATATTAAAATATTATTTTAGGACAGTTGAAACTTCACTACAAAATGAACAGTTATTTCATTTGCTATCAATTTATCACAGTGGACACATCTGAGTCACTGCTCCACAGAGATTACCCTTGTTTCCTTGTACTAATCCCTGAGTTGACTTTGGAAAATATCCTCTTCCTCTACTAGTCATATGATTTCTGTGGAATTGTGTCCATCCCCAAAACTTGCTGAGGGCTCTCAATGCTTAATGCAAACATATAACCTAGTGATTGGTAAGGGTGGTAGATTATATTAGTTTGGCAAATATTCAGACTTGCAAGGATTCTTCTCATCCCAATGATGTTCGTATTGGTCATATTTTAACAAATACCAACAGAACATGAGGAGTGATGATCCATGCTGCATCTAAGCAGTCACTTTAAATGTGATCTTTTTGTTTGTCAGACTACAGTTGTTTTAGTTAGGATTCAAAGGCAATGGGGGACAGTTTTATAAATAAGGCATTTATGTTAAGAATTTGAAATTATACAAATGTAGAAAGAGATAAAAAAAGATTGAAGGACTAGACAAAGAATTTTGAGAATCAGAAGTTATTAATGAATATGAGAAGTCGAACACATCCAACCACAGAAGGGGAAGATTGTGGAGAGGTCTTTTGCCATGTACGTCCACAATCAAACACTTACTGGTCACCACCATTGGTCAACAGGATAGCACTTGGAAGGATACTAAATTTAGAGGGAAAAAAAAAAGGAGAGAATAAACAAAAGTTCCCTCAACACTTCCTCATTTGCCATAATGGTATATTATTTTGATATTCTTTAGAAAGTAATGGCTACTGTTTCACTTCTTTCTTACAGATATCAAACAAAATCTTTTTCTGACCAACTCTAACATGGAGCTCTAAAAGTAAGGAGATTTATAAAACTGTTTTTAACAAAGATGAAGAGTACAAGATGCTGAAATGAGTATGTGCCATATTGGGACTACTTCTACAATTTTGATCAAATGAAGAATACATGAAATGGAACCACAGCTGAAACAGAGCTTCAGCTAATTATCAACTCTTACACAACATGAACAAGAAATAAGTATTTAATTTAGTAAGTCGCTGAGATGTTGGGGTTGTTTGTTATTTTAGTTCACTTGACAAATTGTGAAATTAATACTGGAAGTGAGGGGTTGCTTAAACCAAAAGCCAAAAATATATATCACTTATTTTATTGTTGGCTAGGGAGGAAACAGAGATCTGGAGAAAGAGTAACCTGTGTTTTCAATGGTATTTCACAAAATGCACAATGGATAATTTTGAAGACATATAATGACACAATAAAATTGAGGCTTTATGTGAAGACTTTTTTTTTTAAGATTTTATTTATTTGACAGAGAGAAACACAGCCAGAGAGGGAACACAAGCAGGGGGAGTGAAAGAGGGAGAAGCAGGCTTCCCACCGAGCAGGGAACCTGATGCGGGACTTGATCCTGGGTCCCCAGGATCATGACCTGAGCTGAAGGCAGTCACTTAACCAACTGAGCCACCCAGGCACCCTATGTGAACACTTTTAAAAAAAGAATGTTCCTAGTGTGAGTGGGTTGTAATTTATCAGCTGCATTTAATAAGTTTCTATAAGAAAGACAATAGTTCATAAGAGGATTTATTTTTTTAAAGAAAGGATGAAAAACAGAATAGAGAACTTTTGAGACTAATAGATCAAAAAGCAAAACTTTTTTTCTCTAATACTTAAAAAAATTATTTATTAAAAACACTAAATCTATTTAGTATTGATTTTAAGACAGTCACAAGCAAAAAATAATCATGGGGAGGCCATCTTGCTTTTTATTGATTTTTTTGAATAAATTAACGTGGCCCCCAGGAACATTCTTTGAATTAGACAAAACAGCTTAGTAAAAGAATAAGAATTATCTCAGGGAAACCTAAATGAAGTAACTAAGTAAGCTGAGAGAGAGAAAGGCATATTTCAAGAAGAATTAAGTATATAGGGATCTTAAGAATCAGACAGATAGTAAGCCAGAGAAGTTTTTGAGAGAGTTATCTGGGCAAAAGCAGTATCAACCTGAATTAAAACCTGAGAGGTTAAACAGCTTTTAAAGTTTATGGTAAAAGTGGCAATCCTATAAGAAAGACAAAACAATTCTAAATGTGTATGAACCTAATAACAAAGCTAAAAAATACATGAAGCAAAACCTGAAAGAACTAAAGGGATAGAAGGAAAAATTGCCAAACATATTTGGAAAATCAATTAATCCTCTTTTAGGGAACTGGTTGAACAGTAAACACAAAATTAGTATTGGTATAGACAATCTGAACAATACCATCAACCAAGTTGACCAAATTTACATTTAACAAATACTGCTAACAATGGCATAATATGCCTTCTTTTAGAGTATACAGGGGACATTCACCACGATGAAATATATGCTAGAGACTAAGATCACTCTGAATAACTTTCAATGTATTGAAGTCTTACAGAATATAACTTTTAACTCAATGGAATGAAATTAGAGATTAAAATTTTAAGTTAAAAAATCTCAAATATTTGAAAAGAAAATAGTAATCCATGTTTTAAAGCAGAAATCATCAGAAATATTAGCATATAAAATCACTTCACACTTAATAGTAAAAAAAAGTTGAAATTAATGGAATGAAACTAATTCACTACTTAGAGGAAATTTCCAACTTTTAATACCTTTCTAAAGAAACTAAAAATGAAAGATATTTGTATTCACTTTAGAAATTAGGAAAATTCCATGTAAAATAAATAAGTAAATAATAATAGAATCAGAAATCAGTAGTATAGAAATCATATAAATAATAGAGAACATTTATAAAGAAAAATTTGATTGTAAGAAAATATTAAAATTGATTAAACCATAATAAAACAAATCAAGAGAAAAAGATATAATAGAAATGAACAGTATCAGAAGAAAGAGGAAACATGACTATAGCTTCTACAGATAAAAGATAATCAGGGAATATAATGAAAAACTTTATGGCAATAAAATTGATGTTAGATAAGATGAACACATTTTTGAAGAACACAGCTTACTAAAACTGTACAGAGAGTACTGATCTATCCTCCAACTTATTACAGAAATTAAAGTTTTATTAAATAACTTTTTTCCAACATAGAAAACTTCAATTTAGATATCTTTGCCAGTTAATTTTATGAAACATTTAAGAAAGACATATACCAATCTTACTTACTAAATTATTTCAGAAAATAGAGAAGTGAATTCTTCCAAATTCATCTAATTAGGCCAATAGATTCCCGAGACCAATACTAATAAAGACATTACAAAAAAAGAAAATTATTCAGTATTTCTCATGAACATGGAAACAAAATAAGATTAAGAAAATACTGGAAAATTAAATTAGCAATACATAAAAATGGTAATATCTTATGACCAATTTTAGTCAACTCCATGAATGTGATGGTTGGTTCAACAGTCAAAATTCAAACAGTGTAGTTAATTATTAACAGCATCAACGAGAAAACCCATATGATCATCTCATATGTGACAAAATTCAAAGTCTATGATAAAAGTCTCATGAATTATTACCATAAAAAATTTTTAGTTTGACAAAGGACATCCACAAACATCTTTCAGCTAACATAATATCAAATGATAAAATATTAAACCTTTTCTATCAAATATTGATTAAAGACTGCTATCATCATTTCCACTCCTTATTTTATCTAATGTGTTAGCTACTGCACTAAAGCAAGAGAAAAAAAAGAGACAAGGATTGGCATAGAGGAATTAAAACTCTCTCTATAAAGACAGTATTATCTATGTAGAACACCACATCTTCATTGGCATTGGATATTGCCTGTCATGTCTTGTCTTTTTTTTTCTTTTCTTTCTTTTTCTTTCTTTTTACCATTGAATGGAAAACTAAAATGTCATTTTTGCTTTGATTTACAGTTCTTTGACCACTTATAAGTCAATGAATATCTTCAAATATATTTGCTTTCTATATGTTTCTTTTTCTGCTAAATGTGTGTTTTATTTTCCAAACTTTAAATAGGGGTGCTGTCTTTTCCTTCTGTCTGTGGTATTCTTCCATGGTCTCTGTATAGATATGCATCAGTACCATCTTAAGTTTTTTTGTTTGTTTGTTTTGTTTTTTTAAGATTTTATTTATTTATTTGACAGAGAGAAACACAGCTAGAGAGGGAACACAAGCAGGGGGAGTGGGAGAGGGAGAAGCAGGCCCACCAAGCAGGGAGCCCGATGTGGGACTTGATCCCGAACTCTGGGATCATGACCTGAGCTGAAGGCAAACACTTAACGACTGAGCCACCCAGGCAGCCCCACTATCTTAAGTTTTATAAGAAAATCTCCTGGAAATTTTAACTATAATTAGGTGGAATGTACAGGCTATAATGGAGAGAATTAATTTTGATATTAAATATTGCTACCTATGATTCAGAGATTCCTTATTACTCGTCTGCATTTTTATTTTATTTAACACAGAGCACTGGATATTGCCTGGCATTTTTGCTTACTTGAATTGTATGGAGTGATATATGTCCTGGCTTCTGTGTGTGTATGTGTGTGTGTGTGAGTGCACATATGGGTGTGTATTTCTGATTTGAAAAATGCAGTTATATGAACCATCCAATACTTTTGTTGGAAGGGGAAGAGGATGAAAAGATATGAAATATCTTATGTTGGAATTAATGATTTTTTAGGGCTCATAAACTTTTCTCCAAAATAAGAATGGTTTAAAAAATAAATATGGTATGTGATAAAATGTATTAGTGTGACAATTTTAACTTTGGCATAATTATAAATTAAAATATGGCTATTCCTTTCCTATTTACATTATTTGTATAATAGCAAGATCCAGTGACTTGTGTGGCTTGTAGTACAGAAAGGTAGTGTTCTGAAATCCCATTTCTCCTATCTATTATATTTGAGTATCACAAACCTATGATTAAATTAAATAAATCTGATAAAACTCTGTATTTAAAAATTATTTCATGCATTGAGAAAGCAAGAGTGTCATTTTAGCTACATTTGCACATTCTGAAGCCTCTTTTCTGGGGTGTCTGACGACTACCTGGGGAAATTATTTCCCAGTTTTTGGTTTTGGAGTTTTTCGTTTGTTTTTTGTGGAAAGTGAAAGACCAATCTCAAAGTAATGTCATAAATAACTTTGAAATGGCAACAGGAAGAATTTCCTTAACAGTGAAAGGGTAATTCTCTCAGAAGGATTTGGGAGCATCTCTGCTCCTGACAAAAAAGCTTGTAATATACTTTTGGAAGCACAAGTTTTCCTTGACTAATTTCATTGGGACCCCCTAAAACAAACAACTAGATTAGAACAGAAGGAAAAATCTTTTCATATAAACTCTGACAATTTGGATATATTTGGCAGGGACCTTTTTTTCTCTCTTTTAAAAAGATTTTATTTATTTATTGAAAGAGAGAGAGAGTGAGTGAGAGAGAGCATGAGGGGGAGAAGGTCAAAGGAAGAAACAGACTCCCTGTGGAGCTGGGAACCTGATGTGGGACTTGATCCTGGGACTCCAGGATCATGACCTGAGCTAAAGGCAGTGGCTTAACCAACTGAGCCACCCAGGCATCTCCAGGCCTTCTTTTTCTAATCACCAACTTTAATAAAGCTGGGATAGAGACAGGATGGGAAATTTTAAAAACAAATAAAAGCCGATTCATACTAACTTAGAGTCTGGAATGTTTTAAAATATTTCCTTTGATATAAGTCCCAAATTCTCTATAAAAGTCAAGTAATAATGCAGAAATAAAACATGGTGTGGCATGTCTAGAACTTTTATAACTAGCCTGACTTTGAAACTGAATGAAATGAGTACGAGATCAAAGCTTTAATGACTTCCGTTTTCCTCTCTTTGAAAAGACTGGTGTTCTATGGAGGTGCTAGAACAGTCCACAGTTCAAAACAAAATTATATATTTAGCCAATATATAATACTGGTCATCTTATAATGAAGACTCATAAGTACTGTAAAAAATAGAATTTCATTTATTTTTGTTTTTATTGCATCTGTCAAACTCATTTAGAAATAGTTGACAAGGCCTACACTGAAAAGAATGCCCAGGAATCAAGCAATTCTGAGTATAATAATAATAAAGCATATCGTTAAGTGGTATAGAAGCATACACTTCAACCGAATATGCCAAGTCTGTAGGAAAGTATTACTATATGTTATGGTAGAATGAAACATTATCAAGTACCATTCTTTCTCTGGCTATAAAAGATTTTTTAATTTCTTTTTTAATTTAACATAGCAGATTGTGTGTTTAAGTGAGGGATCTGGCAATGGGTAATCCCAAAGAAGGCAAAATAAAAAATCAAATTGATTTTGCTTTAAAATATTCTTGATTTCAATTTCTGTAATAGGTTTATCTTCCTATATGTCTTTTCAAGGGGTTATTTCTAACAAGATTGCATTGTTTGGCCATGTGCAAACTGAAATGCTTAATTACCCATGGAGTGACCAAGTTATTATTATTATTTTTTAAGATTTTATTTATTTGACAGAGAGAAACACAGCCAGAGAGGGAACACAAGCAGGGGGAGTGAGAGAGGGAGAAGCAGGCCTCCTGCCGAGCAGGGAGCCCGATGCGGGACTCGATCCCGTGTCTCAGGGATCATGACCCGAGCAGAAGGCAGTCGCCTAACCAATTGAGCCACCCAGGCGTCCCTAACCAAGTTATGATTCTTGAGTAGGCCTCTTTTCTCATCAGGATGTTTTCTCAGTTCTTGAGCTGAAATCAGTAACTTCTGTTACATCTGTAACACTGACTATACCAGTAGCTCTCCAACTTGAGCATGCATCAGAATCAGCTGGAGAGCTTGTTAAAACACAGAAGGTGGGGGGACGCCTGGGTGGTTCAGTCGTTAAGGGTCTGCCTTCAGCTCAGGTCATGATCCTGGAGTCCCTGGATTGAGATCCACATCCGGCTCCCTGCTCTGCGGGAAGCCTGCTTCTCCTTCTCCCACTCCCCTTGCTTGTGTTCCCTCTCTAGCTGTGTTTTTCTCTGTCAAATAAATAAAATCTTAAAAAAAAAAACAAAGAAACACAGAAGGTGGGGCCCTACTGCATGCATAACTGATTTAGTAGATGAGAGGTAGAGTCTATTGATTTGAATATCTCATAGTTTTCAGGTGATGCTGATAAAGTAGCTTTGAGGATCGTTGATTTATATAGCTACGTGGCTTCTGGAAGTTGTTTCTTTCCAGCCTTCAGACCTGAAGGTGGTTGCTTCTAAACCTAATGGTTTGAAGTTTCTTCATATTTCCATTTTCAGGATGAAGGGAAATCTAAGCAGGAGCGGTATTACCAATCCAGTCCTTGGGAAGTCAACGGCAAGTTCATCACACTTCTAAATGTTGCTGAACGATTCCTATTTCAAAGGTAATTTAAAAAAATTTAATTCCCTCAAGGGTACTGGCTTGTTTACAGTCTTCTTAGCGTCTTTTACTTTGTTCCAAGTAACAGTCTTCTAATATGCCCCCTGCCTCTTTTCCCTTCTTTATTGATAGATTTTATAAGTTTTACCCAGCAAAATTTTCCAATATACTGCTTTGCCTATACCACTCCTTCCTGAGTGATTAAGTGAAATAACATAAATGAATGCTTTGAAATTTTTAATGCGTCGTTTAAGTTGTTATTATGCTTACGCTCTTGCAATTGTTCCCAATGCTTAGAATATTTCCTAGCTGTTGCCCTAAAGCTAGGAAGGTAGAATTCCCCCTTACTGTATCTCTCAGATCTGTCATAGCTCAGAATCTCCACAACTCTCACATCTATGCCAAGGAACTTAGATTATTTACCTGCTTTTTTTTTTTTTTTTAAATTGTTGATAGTAGAACTAAAGTTTGGAAATGTGGGTGAAAAAGAAACCTCCATATCCTAAATATGAAATTTAAAACTATTTCCGTTTTGCTTTTCTCAGATTCTCTCTTATTTTCTAGAGAGGCTGGGTCTGTGTTCTCCACCAGACAAACTTCTAAATCATTGCATACCACATTTCTATTTCATTAAGTTCACTCTTGAATTTTGTTCCCAATTTGCCTAACTTCCACCCTTTCCTTAAAGTAGGAATTTTGCACAGTCTTCTACCCTATAGATGATGTGGAGTTTTTTTTTTTTTTTTTTGAGGCTCCCCAAACTCCTAAAATATCTCCCTCCACAGGTATACTGTGATCGTCTTGCACAGTCCTTCAGAATTTAGCATTTTAAATGTTTTTCTATTCTTTCTATCAAATAGAGTGAAAATTTGCACCCTATCCAAGTTAAACCTTCTGCAAGTGCTTTGTAGTTGATGTGTGTTTACAAATGTTTATTGATGATTTTTAAAAAGTAGCCTAACAAAATAAAGCATCAATGATTCAGCATGTTATTGAAACACAGAAATAAAATTTGGGGTTCTTGTGTTTAAAGTTAGTTCCAGTATGTGCTGTTGTAATTTTGAAATGGGAGAAGTCTAAGAGAGAATTGCCTGAGCCAATATCCTTTCATCATCTCAAGAGAATGAATTAATATTAATATGGTTTGACCATCCTGATATCTAGCTGGTAATAGGACACAGGTGTGATGTCTTACCACAACTTCCTCATGACTTTCTCAGGCTAATGTTATGGGAATTACAGCTTATGAATACATCCTTTGAAATCTCTTGTAATATAATGAAGAGTTTTACTTGAAGTGTGTCTGTGGATTTCTTATTCTATCTTCTCACTCCTGACTAGGCAACTGCTAATTCTATTTAAATGGGTATGTGTCGTTTTTGGTGTTTATGTTCCTAAGTATTTATATATCATTATAACACTAAAAACTCAATATGTATTTATTAATTTTAAGCTCATGAGTAATTTTTAAGATCTTAATTATGCCTTTTTTTTCAATTTTGCATCTATCCCTTTTATTTTTTTCAATTTTGGGTTGACCCCTTCTGTTTTTCATTAGTATTTTCACCATAAAATTTCTCTATTTTTGGTAATGATAAGTATTAGGTGGTTGCTTAAATGTGGATGATTGTTTTATTAACTGTACCTCATTAATATGTATTATGATACAAGAGAAGGAGTAGATGAGAGAGAAATTGGGCAATAATTTAGAGCCTGAGCAAATTGGGCTCTCATAGTGTATTTTGAGAGGCATCCACGTTGGTAAATGGTTTAAGTAGTTTGATTGACTAGTCAAGTTAGTTGGTCAAAGAAGCAAGTGTCAGAAAGTGTTGGTTTGAATAGTTTTTCTTGATAGTCAAACTCAGCTGCAAAGCTACAAGGTACAAAGCTCAATTGCTATGGATGTATCATATTCAGAAATATATAATCAGCATATTCAGAAATATGTTATTGGTGTGGCATTGTGACCATATTGATGGATTTTCTTTTATATGTCAAAGGTAGTAAGAAAATCAATTGTTAGCTCACTCATGCTCTTATTCTCATGCTAGCTCACTCTCAAAAGAATTCAGCATTGTGTGTAAAAAGACTGAAGTTCTGGTACCAACTGACATGATCAGTCTCAGTTATTGGCCTCATTTTTATTTTTGAATATTGAATGTTCTGAAGGTGTATGCACCACTCTTAAAGTCCTTAGTCCTTTTTAAGTGGACTCAGAAAATGACAAATGTAGTACTGCCAAAGTTGCCTCACAGTCCAGCATTTTAGAACCTCCTGTTCTCTTAAAGTCAGCCATAAGTAGGGAATATATAAGCTATTCCATAATTCCTCATTTCCTTAGTTATAGAGGAAAGTTTAGAAATAAAGTTTTCATGATTATTTCAAATGTGTTTGAATATCTAAGTAGACCATAATAGATTAGTGTTACTGCTTTAACCAGCTCTGTCCTTTGAGTACTGTCTCTCATTCACCAAGACTGTAACTTCTTGGCAAGAATTGGTAGGCACTGTAAAAAAGGAATGAGGAATGTCCAGTTTCACATGTCCAGCATTCATGGACTTAACTTTGTAGCATCATTTATATATAGCTCTGACCTATTCAAACCTGGCTTACTAGATTCAGTGACACATGCAAGGTGGTGTTAGTTCAAGTTGCAATAAGGTACCAATGAGCGCATTTCCTATACATTCTTTCTAAGTAACTTCCTACTTGCTACTGCAGTGTCCTATTTTATTTTATTTTTTTTCGGCATGGCAGTCATACTACCTATTGGATAAATGAAAATATAGGGAAGAAGAAAACCAGGGGAAAATTCTGGAAAAAGAATAGGAAAGAGAAAAAAAAGAGGGTTATAGGGCTACAAGACTTTTTGTCCTTTTTATGAAGAGGAGTTGGAAAATACAGTATCTTTTTGTTTGCATAGTCTGAAGTGCTATGATTCTGTGACCTCATACATTGTTTTGAAGGTGTTCTGCATATTAAAAACTCACTTTAAAAACAAATTTACTTAAGCAAAAAGACTGACTCATGAATATATAAAGCCCCTCTAGGGAGGGGCTAGTGTCCATTCAAGAACCCCGCATGTCATCTGGCCACACAAAATAAGGTTGAGGCAGCAATATTCTAAGTAGTTTAGCTAAACCCTTGATGTTTACTTTCACTATTTTTAATGATTTATTGTGTTAAGGTGAAAATAAAGTGAACAATAATGTGGCAAGCCTATTTTTAAAATAATAGTTTTTTTTTTGATATTTGCCTTGGCATCCATGTGTATACTATGTATTTTCCATATTACAAATATATTCATATCTTAGGCCCTGATGTCAGTTCTACTAGATGCTCTGAACTTATACAAATTAGTAACTTCTGAGTCCTGTTCTGTTATCCTAATTTATAGCTAGAGATCTTTTAGAAAGAAGGTAACAGGGTTTTATGCTGTTATTTTCTATAAAGAATAGATAGCACTTAGTAGAGTACTGAATAATTAATAGTTATGTGATCAATCATTGGTCATTATAACCATCATAAGAATTTTTTTATTAAACAATATTTATTGGAGGTCTCTTATTGGCAAGACTGAACTACTGGTCAGAAACTGTATATCAAAAGAAATAGATACAAATAGAGTCTTTAACCTCAATGAGATCATGGTCTAGTAAGGCACACATTCTGCAAATATTTCCCATGTTGTGATAAGTACTATACATAGTAAAGACAATTGAGAGTCCTAATTGAGGTCTAATGGATGAAAAAGTTAGTTATACTTGTTTTGGAGGTGGTCAGTGGAAGTTGACAGAGGAGATGAGATGAACTTACTCAGAGTAAGAGTAACTCTGAGTCTTGAAGTGTATGTAAAGGCTTACACTGATTGGATACTTAGGAGAAGAACAATTTAAGTTGGAGCAATCATCTGTACAAAGCATGAAAAGAGAACAACAGAATAACATACTGAAGTCAAGGAAAGTTGAGACCTTTGAGCTGGCTACAGATAAGAATTGGAGAGATTTGGGAAGTGAGGCTGGAGATATGAGCTGAGGACAGCTTTGGAAAATTAAGAGACAAAAGGGTTTAAATTTTTGTCCTGTAGGTGATGTGGTATATTGAAAGGTATTCACGTTCTAACTAATTCACTTTCCGAATTTTATATTGTAGTGTTTTTAAGAGGAATTTTGGAGTTCTGTTGGAATTTCTCATGATAATTATAACAGCTGCAATTATGTTCTTGGCATTCTACAAACTTTATCTGAAACTTTATGACACTTCTTATAAATAAGCATTATTTTCTTCTTTGAGGCTCAGGTAAATGTCCAAAGGAACATGATTAAGTTAGTGAAAAACTGAGAATGTATACTAAGATTGTTTACTTTTGGTTTGCTCTTTTCATTGTGACATGTTGTGTTTTTCTAAGAATGGTCTGTCTTCAGTTTATAGGGTAGAAAAGAGATGAGATGCAGGAAAATCAAGATAAAGAGCTATTGAGAAGGTATTAACAATGTCCTAAAAAAGGAAGTTTTCTTTTCTCTTCCCACTTCTCATTTTAGTGTCTGCTGCTTCCTTCCTGATAGTTAATAATACAGCAGCCAAAAGTATGGCACAAGGAGGGAGGGTAGTAGAGCTACATGAAGAATCAGTCCAAAAATGAGGATCTCCATGGAGGCATGAGATGGCTGACCTGAAAAAAGAGGACATGGGGCCAGGCAGGACTGCAGAGGTAGCCACAGGAAGAAATTATTTATGAGCTGGGATATGGGTAGCAAAAGACAAATAAGAAAAATGAGTAAATGAAATATATATTGAATCAAGTTTAGTAATAAAATTACTGTAACAAATATTACAGATATGGGGAAGACTTCTAAGAATCCTCAGATGTTAGGCAATAATATAAAGCTGCAGTGTGAACTCACAGATGTAATTATATAGCTGTAACATGTTTCCTAGTTGTGAAAGGGCCTAGAACTGACATCTAGAAATGAGGAGGGCCCCAAGTGCCCAGAGCTTTCTTCCTAAATATTCTCCTTCATTAAAAGATAAATGGCTGATTCCAGGAAGAGAGCCAGGAAGGTATAGGATATGCCTTAAACATCCCATGCAAAAAAGTCCTCAAATAATAAAACTGTCCCAAAAGGACAAAATGTAATCAGTCTGAAGGGACTCACAATACCCAAGAGAGTGACTTGGGTATTAAAGTGATAGCAACAGGTTATCACCCATTTAATAAAATAAAGTCTAAGTAAATAACAGAAACAGGACAGTTATTCCTCAGAGTTTCAGTAAATGTTGGAAGTAGAGCATCACCATTTGATGGCCATAAGAGAAGTTGATTCATTAGGGAATTTCCCATAAATGTTAAGGTTAGTAGGTAGAGTTTGAGGAATTACTATAATCTTGGAATCCCTCCCCATCAAATACTAATTAGTTACCAGAGAAAAATGTGCATTTAAGATTTATAAAGCTACCATACACCACCAAAATTAGTGACCAGGTCATCAAAATTGATATCCCTAGTGTTGGGACAGGTTGACATTTTAAAAGTCCTGATAAGACACAACACAAAGAGCATAATATTACTTCTGTGTTTTTCCTGCTAACAATGCATGATCTGAGTCTGATCATGAGAACTCTTTAGATGAATCCAGGCTAAAAACCATCCTACATATTGTAAGGCCTGTTTTCTTCAAAGCAGTATGAATATGGAAGATAGAAAAGACAAAAAAAAAACCAAAAAACAAAAACAACCCTCTGGAATTGTTCCAGATTGAAGGGATCTATGATACATGATAACTCAATGTAAGGATATTTCTAAGATACTGAACTAGAAAGAAAAATGAGACCTTGTAAAGTATTATGACTATTTCTGGGCAAAACGATACTCTATAACTTAGTGACATAAAGTAATAGACATTGTAGAATATCTCATGATTTTTTAGGTCAGGAATTTGGGCCAGACTTACTTGAACATTTGTTCTGTGCAGTGTAATATTAAACATTGGCAGGTGGGCAGGTATCAGAAAGCCCAGTATGGCCTAAATCACATTTCTGAAGACTTGGTGGTGGTGGCTGGGGGTCTGGGTTCAGCTGGGACTGTCAGAGGAATTGCTTACCTGTGGCCACTCCAGCTTAGGGAGCTTAGGGAATCAGACTTCTTGTATTGCAGCACTTTTTCATGTGTCATATTGCTAAGCAATCATTACTGTCAGCCCAGATTTAAGGGGAGAGGCATCTGATACCACATCTCAATGGAGAAATAACAAAGTTATTGTGGCCATATTTGAGCTAAGGTTATAAGGTCATTATGCAGATATTTGTTCTAGTTTTAGAGAAATACACACTGGAGCATTTGGAGTATTTGGGTTTAATGGAGTGTCACATCGACAGCTTGTTCTCAAAAGGTTCTGAAAAAATTAAGAGATACATGTTTACTTACATACATATATACTGAGTACACACATATGTGTATATATTTATATAGGATGCATTGTGGCTAAAGTCATAAAATGTTAATAATCAGATCTTAATGTTGAAACTGGCTACTTTTCTTGTGTTTGAAATTTAAAATATGAAACATTTAAAAGAAAAGGGGAAAATGATGGGAATCTGAAGTAAAGCAGCTGCAGTAAACACAAAGAAGAGAATATATTGATGATAAGACTCTATCAATCTAATGTTAATTTAGCCTCTAGAGATGGGTTGTTTAGGAAACTGTCATAAGCAGAGAAGTTCCTTTGGCTGTTCATTTACAGAGAGATGAAAACAAGCAAAATTTACCAGTATTGCTGTAGCTCTATGATTCTGATTTGTCCTTTAATGATCACCTGGGAAAACAACCAGCCAAGTTCAATTTTACAAAGCATTGAGACCATTTAAGCAGTCAGATTTCCTTGGATGTAAAATGGGTTTCTTAGATCAGAATAAAATCTGTGGCTCTTCTTTATTCGATGGAAAACTACTCTACATAAGCATATTCCAAATGGATAAATAGACTAAGTATGAGTAATGTGGTTTATTTTGTATGTAGCACATACTTTCACAAGAGAAGAAATTCTTCCATTATAAAATTGTATCTTACTGAAATGGAAAAAAAGAATGTTTTAGGATTAAGATATCTTACTTGTATCAAATATGTTATAAAATGAGGGTGGTGGACTCATTTCAAAAGGAAAAAGGTACAAAGCAATGAGTTTTAGAACGAGGAAATTGAAAACAATGTTACAAAGAAGTAAACATATATGAATAAGTCAGACCACTAGGTGAAAAATATATGTGGTATGAATGTTATCTCATAATATTTTGAAATCTTAAAAAAGGAAATAGCCCAATAATTTCCAGTATCTCTGCTCTGGTTAGAATACTGACATCTATCTCCATGGGAGGTGTTGACATTTTGCTGAAAACTTACTAGAAGGGAACCCCTGCTGTGGATAGGAAATGCTATTTCACTGAAATTGAAAAATCAGAAGTCAAATATACTGTAAGCAAAGCCCTTATGAGCTTTATTAACCTATAGTCATTTTAGCTGACTAAATTCTTCAGTCGACAGGTAAGTAATTTTATTTCTTAGTTTAAAAAATAGATGGAATCATGGAAGGAATTATTTAGAGT
This sequence comes from Spilogale gracilis, assembly GCA_004023965.1. Lineage (NCBI taxonomy): Eukaryota > Metazoa > Chordata > Mammalia > Carnivora > Mephitidae > Spilogale > Spilogale gracilis. Next base: position 23,425 of record PITA01003428.1, on the reverse strand, counting down.
CATTTTCCTAAGTCAGGGTTATTACAGGAAGCAATAAAAAATGATTTTTTCCTAAATTTGAATTTTAACGGGAATCATCTCAAGTGCTTCATACATCCAACAACAATAGTAAATCTGGCTAGGGGTATAACCTGTTTCTGCAGTGTCTATGCCCCTATGCACATGGTACCTGAGTGGGGGAAACAAAAGTGAATGTGTATACCAGAGGAGAATGAAGTGAACATAAGGAATGGTGACTGTAACTGGGAATTGGAAAGCCTTATCAGAGTTCACCTCTTTAAATTAGTTCTATTTTGTGTATATACATATATGTCATGTATGTCTATATATTAAAATCCTGAAATTTCTGATACTGAATCTTAAGAACTCTGAACTGGTCTTTGGCATCTTACTTGACAATAGTTACATTGTAAACATTCAAACAACTTAAAAATAGAATATTAACATGTTTGTAGCAATCCATTATAGCATACCAAATTATCCCCAAATTTAGCAGCTTAAAACAACAAACTTTTATTATCTCACAGTTTCTGAGGTCAGAAATCTATGCATTTAACTGTGTACCTCTGACTTGGAGTCTCCTCACATGGCTGCCGTCAAGGGATAGACTAAGGCTACAAAATCCCAGTAAAGAAGTCTCCAAGCTGGCTCACACATGGATGTTGGCAGGTCTCAGTTCTGGCTGTTTGTGGTGGGAGACCTCAGTTATTTACCAGGAATGCCTCTGCATAGGGCTACTCACAATATTGAAGCTTATTTCCTCCAAAGTGAGGTAGATGTGTGTAAGAGAGATACAGAGAAACAGAAATCAGAGTCACTCTTTTTGTAATCTAATCTTGGAAAAGACATCTAAACAATTTTGTAGCAATATTTATTAGAAGCAAGTCTCTAGGCGTAGTACACACTCAAAGGGATGCCACTACATAAGAACATAAATACCAGAAGGTGAGGATCATTGGGAGCCATCTCAAAAGCCTATCACAATGATGTTAGAAATTTGCTGGTCACCCTTCTATCATGAACTTTATACTAGGGTCTTTATAATAGGGTCTAGCCAACCATAACTTACGTCTTTGCCTCTTCAAGCTTCTCTTCTTTCCCCTCTTTTTTTTAGATTTCTCCCATCCCCAATATTTATGGTTTAAATTGGTGGTCATCAAACTGAGAATTCAAAGAACTACAGAGGCACTTTTAGACCTTCAACTTCCCATGTTCTCTTTCCTAAAATCACTGTGCCTTAGATCTTCCTGGGGTCACAATGGTATTTTTCCCTTCACAAAAGAAAGATGATCCTTAGTCTTCCAGCAATTTTGTTGATCTCCAATCTTGCTACAGAACGTTTCTCCTGTATAAACCTCTGGGATATTGACAAATGGGAGATAGGTTTTAGGATACGTTAATTAACCACCAAAAAATTGTAAGTGTTTTCTGCTTTTTTCCCCTTGTATATATTTCTTAAAAGTGAAGCACGATTTTTGAAAATTGGGATCAGTTATCAAAAGCCTCTCATCAAAGAAAAGGCTCAAGACTTTATGGCTTCACTAGTAAATTCTGCAAATCCTCCTCAAACTCTTCAAAAAATCCAAGGAATCATTCCAAACACATTTTATGAGGCCAGCATTAATTACCCTAATGCCAAAACTAGATATAGATCCACAAAAAACTATGCTTGAAAGTATAGATGAAAAAATTGATCACACACCATGACCAAGTGGGATTTGTTTCTGGAATACAAAATTGGTTCAACATATGAAATTCTACTGTGATATACCATGGTAACAGAATAAAGAATAAAGTTACATCATTTCAGCAGATACAGAAAAGACATTTGACAAAACTCAATACCTTTTTTATGATAAAAACTTTCAAGTTAAGCTTTAGAAGGAAATTACCTCAGCATAATAAAGGCAATACATTAAAATCTCAATGTTAAGATAAAAAAAGCTGAAAAGCTGAAAGCCTTTCCTCTAAGATGAAGACAAGGATATCTACTCTCACCACTTCTGTTCAACATAGAACTAGAATTCCTAGTCAGAGCAACTAGACAGGAAAAAGAAACAAAAAGCATCCAAATCTTGAAAAGAAGAGCAATTGTGCTAGTATGTATTTACCCAAAGAAAACAAAAATACTGATTCAAAGGGATACATGCATCCCAATGTTTACAACAGCATTATCTACACTAGCCAAATTATGGAAACAGCCCAAGTGCCCATCAAATGATGGATAAAGAAGATGTGTGTGTTTGTATATATGTGAATATATGTATATATATATTATAGATATACATTATATAATGGAATGTGTGTCTGATTTTATATATATATAATGTGTATATATATATATATAAAATGGAATATTAGATATAAAGAATGAAGTCATTTGCAATGACATGGATGGAGCTAGAGCCTATTATACAAAGTGAAATAAGTCAGAGAAAGACAACACAAGCTTTGACTCATAGGTGGAATGGAAGAAACAAAACAAATGAGCAAAGAGGGGAGGGAAAGAGAGGGATGCAAAGCAAGAAGCCGACTGATTTACCTGGTTAGGTGATGGGGATTAGGAGAATACTCATGTTGAGCACCAGGTGTTAAAGTGTTGAATTACTATGCTCTACACTCAAATCACTGTTAACTGGAATTTAAACAAAAACTTAAAATTTTTTTTTTCCTGTTTGTAGATGACATGTTCTTATATATAGAAAACCCTAAAGACTCTATGAAAAGGCCATCAGTACTATTGAGAAATCAAGTGAAGTTGCAGGATAGAAAATCAACACACAAAAATTAGTTGCATTTCTATGTAGTAACAAAAACTCTGAAAAGGAAAGAAGGAAAACAAAAAGACTAAATACTTAGGGGTAAACTTGAGGAGGTGAAAGACCTATATGCTAAAAGCTGTAAAACACTGACAGAAATTAAGACACAAGTAACAACATCCTGTGCTCGTGTGTTTAAAGGCTTAATATTGTTAAATCTTACATCACCCAAAATGATCTGCAGATTCCATGTAATTCCTATCAAAATCCCAATGACACTTTTTACAGAAAAATTCTATAATGCACACAGAACCACAGAAGACCATGAATAACCAAATTGGTCTAATAAAGAGCAAATGTGGAAGCATCACCCATCCTAATTTTCAACTATATTACAAAGCTATAGCAATCAAAACAGTATTATACTGGTATAAAGATAGCTATATAGACCAATGGAACCGAAAAGAGAGCCCAGAAATGAAGCCAAGCTTGTAAGGTCAGATGGTATTGCACAAAGGTGCCAAGAATACACAATGAAGAAAAGATGATCTCTCAATGGTGTTGGGAAAATCACATGCAAAAGAATGAAATTGGACTCCTACTATAAACAAATCAACTCAAATTGGATAAAAGATGTAAATGTAAGACATGAAATAGTAAGACCCCTAGGAGGAAAACATGGGGGAATAGTTTCCAGACTTTGGACTTGGCAATAATTTCATGATTATGACCCCCAAAGCACAGACACCAAATAAATAAGTAAGTGGGGCCCTATCAAACTGAAAAGCTTCTGCATGACAAAGGAAACAACAGAGTGGAAAGGTAACCTATAGAATAAGAGAAAATAATTGCAGCCATATATAAGGAGTTAATGCCCAAAGTGCACAAGGAAAGCTGCCAACTCAATAGCAGAAAATTTGATAACCAGTTTAAAAAAATGGCCTATGGATCTAAACATACTTTTCTCCAAAGAAGATATGCAAATGGCTGAAAGGTATATGAAAAAAAAAAGTTCAATGTCATTAGCCAACAGGGAAATATAAATTAAAACCACAGTGAGAAATTACTTCATACCTGTTAGGACGGATTTTAAAAAAAAAAAATACAAGTGTTGGTGAAGATGAGTAATTGGAACCTATGCACACTGTTAAAGATGGTTCAAAATGGTGCAGCTGCTATACAAGACAGTAAGGAGTTTCCTCAAGAGGTTAAAAAAAGAACTACCACGTGATCCACCTGTCTCATTTCTAGGCATTTATTCAAAAGAACTGAAATTAGAATCATGAAAAATATTCATAGTCCCACATTTACTGCCACACTATTTAAAACAGCCAAGAGACAAACAATCTAAATGTCTAGGGACAGATTAATGGAGAAAGAGGATCATGTGTGTGTATAATGTCATTCAATCTTTAAAAAGAAGGAATTATGATACATGATAACATTGATGAACCTTGAGAGCATTATGTTAAGTGAAATAAACAAGTCACAGGAAGACAAATACTGCATGATTTCATTTATATAAGATATGTAAACTAGTCAAATTATAGAATCAAACAGTGGAATAGTGATTGCCAGGGGCTGGGTGGAAGGGAAAATCAAGGGGCATAAAGTGTCAGGTAAGCAAGGTGAATAAATTCTAGAGATCTGCAGATAATATTGCATCTATAGTCAACAATAATATATTGTATACATAAACATTTTAAGAGAATAGATGCCATAAATGTTCTCACTATAATAAAATAAATAGAAAAGTACATTTTATAGAATGAAATTGATAGTTAAATTTTGTTTCCTTTTAATTAATACATAAAAGCTGAACTCAAGAATTTTGGGAAATCCATGTGCAAACAAATACATACTACAGAGAAATTCCTGATCTCATAAATAACTTTTAATATTAGCTACTCATTGGATTGATTTATTCTAAAACAAGTGATAAGAAGTAACATATTCAGGGAGAGAAACGAAACATGAGAGACTTTGGACACAAACAAACTGAGGGACTTGGAGGGAGGGGGTGGGGGGATGGGAGAGCCTGGTGGTGGGTACTGAGGGCACCTATTGCATGGAGCACTGGGTGTGAGGCATGGGCAGTGAATCTTGGAACCCTGAAAAAAATAAAATAAATTTAAAGTAAAAAAAAGAGAAGTAACGTATTGATGTATTTTTTCTAAATCACAAAAATTCACTATTGCCTGCAATTCTTTTGACATATACCTTTTAGTAATATATCTTATCTAGCTGACTATAGTTATCGTTGGGTGTCTTATAAAATTCATGAAATTGACATTGAAAAATGAAGTTAGAATTTTTTCTAATATAAAGTAAGATTTGATTTGACATGTAGACCTGTTTTGTTAACTAGCTTATATGATAAATATTTATTAAAAATGATCTAAACCTGCAGAGGCAAGGTCATGATTACAATATGTTTGTTATATTAGAAAAAAGAATTTCTGTGCAATGCTTGTTTCCTTCATCAATGGTTAAGTTTATCAGGGCTAAGTTGCAATCGTTATATTGCTGTTTTCAGAGTATAGTATGTTACTGAGTACATATTTAGCATTTGATAAATCTTTAATGATGGAAATTTGAATACTTGAGTATTGCTGAGTAGAATAATATTTTCTAATTAGAGGTTATACCAGGATTAGAAAGCTCCTTATGTTGGATTCTTTTTTATTACTTGGTGTATAGGGGTCTATGGCCTCAATCAATTTTGTTTATAAGTTAATAAACTTGATTTTTTAAGAACAATTTTGATCAAATGAAATGAAATCAAATGAAAAATTACAGAAAAGTTCCCTTCTCCCCCATCTTCACACACAAATAACCTCCCCTGCTATCACCATGCTATGCCATACTGGTACCCTGAATCACTTTTTGACCACTTGAGAATCTGTGGTCCAGCTAGATTTTGAATCAGTTTGAGTAGACTCTGACATGCATGTTCATTTCAGTACTCTGTTGCCAGTGTAAACAGTTAAGATCAATGGTAGTGAGAGAGCGAGGATCCACCCACATGGGATCTAGCTATGGTGAACCTTTCTGATCTCAGCTCCTGTTCCATAAGACAGCTGTGGTGTAAATTTTAAAATCTGTTTCACCTATTTCCTGGTAAAAGTTACTCCATTCTGTGATAACTTTGAGTTTTGTGTATATTTCTATTAATATACTGGCTATATGTTAGTTAAATGACTTGTTTATTGTTGGATGGTGTCCTTCAAAGAAAGAACCATGTCTTCTTTATCTCTACTGGAAGCACAATGTTTGGCACCTTGAAAGTACTACACATTAAATTGGATTTAATACATATTTAAATTCCTCACATATAGAAGATAAGTAATGCATGGTAGCATGTAGTCCTCCTACCAACTATATATATAGATTCTATTCCATCTTATTTTAGAAATGAGAGAACAGAGAAAACTTAATTTGCACAAGGTCACATATAGAGTCAAGCCAGTATATCCAATCAACACTAAGACTACTGTATTTAAAGCCACAGATTATCAAAGTGCTGAAATGTAAAAAACAAAAATTGGTGTCAAAAATCTAAAATACTTCAAAATTAAAATGAACATTGAAATGATCACTAAATTTAATATCTCAGTGTTACATTCAGTCATCATAAAACATTTCATTTAGAAAGAATTTATGGTGAGATTTCTCACTTTACACAATTACTGAGAAATTATAACTAATGGTAAATTAAATGTAATTTGCAACCACAGGGATCAAAAAAACTTTATTTTAAAATTTCAGAATTTTATAACCAATATATTTAACATGGCATGTACTCACTTGAAAGTATGTTTGATATGATATGAAGGGAGTATGTCTCAAATGTAAGAATGCTCAGTACCTACTGAGTACTAAAACATGGCACTGAAGCAAGTGGTAGACTGGCATTTACATTTTCATTTTTCTACTCTGTCTTCTGTGGGGACTATGTTAATAAGTATTTTTGTAATTAAATCAAAATATACGGAATTCATTATCAAAATACATTTTTTCTTACCTAAAATGTACTTAGAACATATACATTTGCTCCACTATTCCATTTATGGCCAAGCATTCTTGGTGGCTTAGTTAAAATTCAGATACTTTTAATGAGAACATCATTTTACATTAATTATTACTATCTCTGTTTTTAAGACTCTTTAAGATTCTAATTATTAAATGCTGTGATTAAAATGTCTTCCAATAAATTGAGTTAGTTTGTCTAGTAAATACACCTTTTAATAACTATTAACATTTATTTGCATTGCCTAGCAATACAGTTTATACTGTCATACTAATAATTTCTTTGTTACAGCTTTGTTAAGATATATTTCATATGCTATAAAATTCACCCATTTAAAGTATGCAGTTGGATGGATTTTATTTTTTTCGAAGTGTTGCAACCATCACAACAGAATTTTAGCCAAATAGAAACTGTACATGTTATTAGTGATTCCCAACCTTATAGTCTCCCTACCCTCTGGCAACCACTAATTAACTTCCTGCCTCTGTGGAGATACCTCTTCTGGATATTTCAAAGAAATGCAGTAATGGAACATCTGGTCTTTTGTGAATGGTTTCTTTCATTTGTTCTAATATTATCAAAGCTCATTCATGTTGCAGTATGTATCACTACTTCATTCTCTTTATTGCTGAATAATAATCCATTGCATGCATATACCACATTTTGTTTATCCATTCAATAGTCAATGGACATGCCGTTTATTTCCATTTTTCAGCTACTGTGACTAATACTGCTCTGAAAACTTGCATGTAAGTTTTTGGTGGAAATACATTTGCTCTTCTCTTGAGTATATAGCTAGTGTGGAATTTCTAGGTCATACTGTAACTGTATGTCTAAATTTTTGAGGACCTGCCTAAATGGCTGCATTATTTTGTATTTCCAACAGCAATGTATGCATGTTTCCATTTCACCACAACCTCATCAGTGCTTGTTATTGTTATTATTATTTTTTTTTTTTTTGAGAGATCAAATGAGAGTGGGGCAGGGAAGGCAGTGGGAGAGAGAGTCTTTTTTTTTAAAGATTTTATTTATTTGACAGAGAGAAACACAGCCAGAGAGGGAACACAAGCAGGGGGAGTGAGAGAGGGAGAAGCAGGCTTCCTGCCGAGCAGGGAGCCCCATGTGGGACTCGATCCCCAGTCTCCGGGATCATGACCTGAGCTGAAGGCAGTCACCCAACCAACTGAGCCACCCAGGCGCCCCGAGAGAGAGTCTTAAGCAGTCTCCACACATCCAGTGCCGAGCTTGACTCAGGGCTCAATCTCATGACTGTAGGATCATAAAAGGTTCCAACTTTTATTTCTCTTACAGAGGCTGAAATCAGATCTATAAATTACGTTATTCACTATGTTTTTTAAAAGTCTAGAGTTTTTTTCTTTTTTTAATTTAAATTCAATTAATTAACATATAATGTATTACTGGTTTCAGGGGTATAGGTCTGTGATTCATTAGTCTTATATAATACCCAGTGCTCATTACAACACGTGCCCTTCCCAATGTCCATCACATAGATAGCCCAGCAACCCTCAGTTTGTTTCCTATGATTAAGAGTCTATTATGGCTTGTTATCCTCTCTGGTTTTGTCTTTTTTCATTTTTTTTCCCTCTCTTTCCCTATGATCCTCTGCCTTGTTTCTTAAATTCCACATATCAGTGAGATCATATGAGAATTGTCTTTCTCTGTCTAATTCCACTTAGCATAATATTCTCTGTGCAAATGGCAAGATTTCATTTTTTTAATAAAGTTTTTTGGTGATGGGGGAATGCATTACTTCCATAACCCATTAAGACAATATCAGTCCACTAAGGCTAGTTTTACCATAGTAATGGAAGTTGCAAAATCATTAAAACAAGCAAGGCTTATCTTGCCTCATGTAATTGTGGAGGCTGGCATGTCCCAAGTCTGCTATTCAAGTCTAACAATCATGACACTGAAAACTGGGAAAAGTCCCTGTTGCAGTTCAAGTTCAAGGGCCCTTTGCTGGAAGAATCCTCTCATGCTTGGGGGCAGTCAGTCTTTTTGTTCTATTCAAGTCTTCAACTGATTGAATGGGGCTCACCACATTATGGAGGGCAATATGTTTTATTCAAAGTCCATCAGTTTAAATGTTAATCTTGTCTGAAAATACCCTTACAGAAACATCCAGAATGATATCTAGATACCATAGCCCAAACAAGCTGACACATAAAACTATTATAGTATTTGTATTACAGTATAGTATATATACAGTATGTATATAGTTCTTTGATCTCATCTATAGTATGTTATGAGCATAAGTCAGCCTTGCTAAAAGATTTATTGAGCAATTACATCAATTATGACATTATGCTCAGTGCCTGAAGAGGCTCCAGATATATGGGATAGTCTTCTCTAGTATTTTGTTTCCTGCTGCATTCGTAGTACCTAAAGTAGTTCTTGTGGCATAGAACTTGTCTATAAATACTTGGTTAATAGGTGAAAAATTAAGAAAAATAGCCGGAATATCCCAAGGAATATGCAAGCAGCTGGGGGAAAAATCTGGGCAATATTGTCAAAAGGTCAACCACATTCTGAAGGAAGTGGGAAAAAAATACAATTAGAGTGTCAGAGATGAGTAATATTTGAAATACCTTGTATGACATTTAGATAGAAATTTAATCAGGTAAAGAAGAAAAGGGAAGGGATATTAAGTGTTATGTGCTTGAAAAAGCAGATGCAAGGATAATCACTACAGCATTTTTGATAAACAAGCATTTGAAATGATTCAATGTCCAGCAATAAGTGAATTGATAAATTGTGATATATTCATTCTGTGGATTATGATATAAGAGTTGAAAAGAAAGAGGTAGTGTGACAGATTTCTAAAACAATTTTTTTTAAAACCTTCATAACAATACTACATATTTTCTTTGGGCAGACATGTGGATATAAATGCACAGGAATACATACAATAGAGGATCTACTATAAAATGTTTATATCTCTGGAGTAGAATTGATGATGATATGAAGGTGACTTTAGCTTTTTCTGTGACACTTCAATTTTTATAAAAATTATATGTTGTATACTTAAAAGATTAATTGCACAGAAGGAAAACTGGTAACTGGAATAGTAAGAAAAATCATGCATGAACCTTGTAAAACAGGAAAATAAACTGAATTTGAAGATTTTAGGCTGTTATTAGAGGTAGTCTTTATTGTCACTTTGTATTGAGTGTTTAAAAAAATTACCATGTGAGAAGGCAAATTTCAAGTAGCAAAGAGAGCTGAAAGAAAAGAAATGGTAAGATAGTGTCAAATGCAAATGTGAATTTTTGAGTTGTAATTGGGCAGAGTAATTGATTAGTTCAATTAGTTGTCAAGGTGGTTTTGAAAGAACACTTAAGAGTATTCATACTAAGTAAAACAAACAAACAAAAAACTACAGATGCCCTTTTTGGGGGTACAGGTAATTGAAAAATCACACAAAAAGTGTTTAAAGAGGAAATATTTGTTTAATTCTCTGCCAGGTTTTGTGTTAGAAATGCTGATTAATGAAACAATTTCAACTTTATTGGAAACATGTTAATGTTCTTTATATTTGAGACGTTGTATTTATTTTTAAACACAACCAATGGCAGAAACACTATGTTCAAAGTCACTGTATAAGAAAACACATGGAGTAGGGGCGCCTGGGTGGCTCAGTCAGTTAAGCATCTGATTCTTGATTTTTATTTTTTATTTTTTATTTTATTTATTTTTTTTTAAGATTTTATTTATTTGACAGAGAGAAACATAGCCAAAGAGGGAACAGAAGCAGGGGGAGTGAGAGAGGGAGAAGCAGGCTTCCCGCCGAGCAGGGAGCCCAATGCGGGGCTTGATCCCGGGTCTCCAGGATCATGACCTGAGCCGAAGGCAGTCGCTTAACTAACTGAGCCACCCAGGTGCCCCTGATTCTTGATTTTTAGCTCAGTTCATGATCTCAGGATTGTGAAATCAAGCCCTGTGTCATGCTCTGTACTGGGGATGGAGTCTGATTAAGATTCTCTCTCCCCCTTCCTTTGTCTCTCCCCACCACCACCACTCCCAAATATAAACACATGGAATATAATGTAGTTTCCTAAGGAAGAGTTAAGCATTTATTATATGAAATATATAATAGATTTGAATACTATAGTTACCTTTTCCCTTTGTTTTTTGTCTTTAATGGAGAATGATGTACTCTTGTGAAATGTTAGGAGACTGTAGAGATAAGGATAATTAAATAGAACCACAAAACTGCAGAACAATAAAGGTGACAGACAACATTGGTGACCAACAAGCACTGGTACTTCTTTGCTCTTTCTCTCCATTCCACTCTTCCCTCCTGGACACTCTGAGTTTATCTGCACTATATGCTTGAATTACTCTAGTCTAGGGGAATTTAGTCTCAATAGTGATAGTTTTATCCTTGAATTCTGTCTTCCAATTATCTATGGTGTCATGAGCATTTTATTTATTTAGTTTTCTCATGCATTGGTTTTTGCTGAGGAAATTGGGGAGTAATTTTACTTTTCTTGATATATTTTCCTAATAAGCTTTGTGTGAATAACATGTTAAGTAATGATATATAAATATAATGTCCAGTCCCTATTGACATTTAAAATGTAATTGAATCTCCAGGACTAGATATATTTTATCCAATGTAAAGTTACAGAACCAATAATCTGGTAGAATCTATATGATAAAGGGTAAGAATGCTAAGAATATAAATAAATATGACCTTTTGGTGAGAAACAGGGAAATCATGATTGACTCTTCTAGATCTTTGAGTGGGTGGCTAAAATGATTAGGGTTAGGGAATATATGTTATCAAGACTTCATTTAGATTTAGGCAAAGCTCATCAAAGGCTATTTTATTTTTAAAATTTATTTAAATTCAATTAATTAACATTGTGTATTATTAATTTCAGAGGTAGGGTTCAGTGATTCATTACTCTTATATAACACCCAGTACTCATTACATCATGTGCCTTCCTTAACGTCCATCACCTAATTCCTCCAACCCCTACCTGTTCCCCTCCAACAACCCTGTTTTTTTTTCTTGTGATTAAGTCTCTTATGGTTTGTCTCTCTATCTGATTTCATTTTATTTTACTTTTCCCTCCCTTCCCCTATGATCCTGTTTGTTTCTTAAATTCCACATAGGAGTAAAATCATATGATAATTGTCTTTTTTTGATGACTTATTTCACTTAGCATAATACCATCTAGTTCTATCCATATCATAGCGAGTGGTAAGATTTCATTCCTTTCGATGGCTGAGTAATACCCCATTGTGTATGTATATCACATCTTCTTTATCCATTCATCTGTTAATGGACATCTAGGCTCTTTCCATAGTTTGACTATTGTTGACATTGCTGCTATAAACACTGGGGTGCAGGTGCCCTTTGTGTTCACTGTATTTGTATCTTTGGGGTAAATACATAGTAGTATAATTCCTGGGTTGTAGGGTAACTCTATTTTCAACTTTTTAAGGAATCTCCATACTGTTTTCCAGAGTGGCTGTACCAGTTTGCATTCCTACCAACAGTGTAAGAAGGTTCCCCTTTCTTTGCATCCTTGCCAACATCTGTCAGTTCCTGACTTGTTAATTTTAACCACTCTGACTGGTGTGAGGTGGTATCTCCTTGTGGTTTGATTTGTATTTCCCTGATGCCAAGTGATGTTGAGCATTTTTTCATATGTTTATTGGCCATGTGTATGTCTTCTTTGGAGAAATGTCTGTTCCTGTCTTCTGTCCATTTCTTGATGGATTGTTTTTTTGTTTGGTATTGAGTTTGAAACCTTCTTTGTAGATTTTGGATGCTAGCTCTTTATCTGATGAGACAGTTGCAAATATATTTTCCCCTTCTGTCAGTTGTTTTTTGGTTTTGTCGACTGTTTCCTTTGGTGTGCAAAAGCTTTTTATTTTGATGAAGTTCCAATAGTTCATTTTGCCTTTGTTTCCCTTCTCAAATGTTATTTTCTAAGTATGTGAATTACTGTGAAATTAAGGTGGGGACAGAGAGGTCTTGTTTAGTCACAAGTAGGGAATTAGCTTAGTTATGGAAAACAAAGATGAACAGGCATTTTCCTGCTAGGATAAGAATAAATAGTAGAATCTTCCTCAGATGCTACTGGACCCAGATTTGTTTACCCTAGTCTGGGAAAAGTGCAATACCACAAAACCCCCAATCGCCATTTGTTGTGAAGTTCTTGCATAACAAAATACCATTTTAATAGGTACACAGCTGCAGAAAGAGCTCCCAAGGCAGGGTGTATATAGGAAAGTTTCATATGCCTTTAAATATGAGCAAGGTTAAGAAAAAAACAAACTTTATATATTTACAAGAGAGCAGGCCACAATCTAGTTTTATGATTTAGGGATGGGATTTGGACCCATGTAGAAATAAAGGCATTGTTCTGTATTCACTGTGGCCATCATGACTGTGGACTTCATCAGAAAGAGTAATGGAAACAAAACAGAGATGCGGGGTCTACATTCATCTCTAACAAACCCTATTACCTCCTTAAAAATTTTGAGTTTTCACTTTCTTTACCCAAAGAAAGCAATCAGAGTTTAAGACTAATAATTTACTTGATTAAAGAAAGGGATGAGAGAAGATAAATGAGGATAAACTGATAGAAATCAGTAATAGCTATAAATATTATATATATAATAATGATATAGCCATAAATATTATATATATTATATATATTATATATATAATGATGTAGGCGTATATTATATAGCCATAAATATTATATATATATAATGATATAGGGGCGCCTGGGTGGCTCAGTAGGTTAAAGCCTCTGTCTTCAGCTCAGGTCATGATCTCAGGGCCCTGGGATCAAGCCCCACATTGGGTTCTCTGCTCAGCAGGGAGCTTGCTTCCTCCCCTCTCTCTGTCTATCTGTGATCTATCTTTCTGTCAAATAAATAAATAAAAATCTTTAAAAAATTATATATATATAGGGAGAGAGAGAGAGAGAGAGAGAGAGAGAGAGAGACGAGAGACTTATATGCCAGGCACCTGAACTTCTCTTGAAACTTGAGAAACTCAATACCTGAACTTCTCTTGAAGCTTAAAAAACAAGTTTAGGAAGAAATAAAAGGAAAAATGCTAAGTAAATATATGAAATTCACTATTTTCTTTTTTTTTTCAGAGGTAGAAAGAATGTATTTATAAAATTATTTTATCTAGACTGCTAGTAGGGCAGAATGTCAGAGCTATTGTAGATTTGATTATTTATGTTTTGGTTAATATTACAAAAGGAAGAGGCAAGGAAGGATCCTCCCCTTAGAATCTCCAAAGAGAGCATGATTTTGCTGACACATTGAATTCAGATGTTTAGCTTCTAGAACTTTGAAAGAATAAATCCTGTTGCTTTAAGCCACCTAGCCTGTGGTAGGTAGGGCTGCTGTAACAATACAGGTGGGTGCTGATGGCATTGAACTTCCTTCTGTGTAATACACAGTGATATTGCCATCGTTGCCACAAGTGTTTAGGTGTGTTTTCCTTTCCTCTCTACTATAAATCATCACTGTTTAGTCTCTGGAATCTGGAAAAAACAAATGTATTTTGGGGCACCTGAGTGGCTTAGTCGCTTTAGGGTCTACCTTTGGCTTAGGTAATGATCTTGGGATCCTAGTATGGGGTCCTGCATTGGGCTTCCTGTTCAGGGGGGGGAGTCTTCTCCCTCTCCCTCTGCCTCTCCTCCAACTCATGTGCCCACTCTCTCTCAAATAAATAAAATAAAATAAAATAAATTATTTTCTTTGTGAGGTATGTGGTATACATATGAAAGAGATGAGGGAGAGGAGAAAGGCAGGCGGAAGAAGGAGATGGGTTCTGGAAGGAGACTAGTTTGAGATTACCAGAACCTATTATTCTACCTCCTTTTGTTGCTGTAGATCGAATAACGGACTTTGGAAAATGTACTACTTCCTATGACCCACATTAGGGCTGGTGAGGTAAGGGGACAAACACCAAATCAAACAGTATAAAAGATATAGTTTACTTAAAGGGTAGTAGATATTTGTACTCAGAAGATAAAAGAACAGATGAAGAGAGGTGACAAGGTCAAATAAATGGAGTATATTCACAACACAATTCCCCTTTGAAGGGTTTAATACTTTTGACAGCTTTTCCTTTAGACCAAAGCAACTACAGTATCAAGTCTACCATTTTTCCTTTTTCAAAACTGTGTGGAGTTTGTGGCAGAAGAAATATATCTTTCTCTGCATTAACTTCTCATAAATAAAAGTACTGGATCCAGTAGCCAGTAAGCCAAAGAATACCCTAAGAGTAGACAGGAATTATGTTTACTACATATACTAGTGGGAGGTGACATTTATTTTTTTTTAAAGATTTTATTATTTATTTGACAGAGGGAAACACAGTGAGAGAGGGAACACAAGCAGGGGGAGTGAGAGAGGGAGAAACAGGCTTCCCGCCGAGCAGGGAGCCCGATGCGGGGCTCGATCCCGGGTCTTTGGGATTACGACCTGAGCCCAAGGCAGATGCTTAACAACTGAGCCACCCAGGCGCCCCAGTGGGTGACATTTTAAGAAGGAATGAGAAAGCTGATATTTGAGTTAAAAATGAATCATTCTTTTATTTTTCAAGTATTTATTGAGTGCCTGCTTATTGTCAGAATTGTTCTAGGCTGAGGGGATGTAGTGAGAACAATATCGACAAGATTTTTCCTTTTGCTACTTGAGCTATTTCAACAGCACTATAACTTATTAAAATTTGCCAAAATGGATATTTTCCAAACGTCTTTTTAAGAATGGTCTTTAGGGAGGGAACAGAAAAGAGTTGTTAAAAAAATGTTTCATGTCGGTCAGAACTTGCTTGATCAACATAGGTACAAGCACTGTGTTAGATTCTAGAGTCAGAAAACAAATTTCATTAGGGATATATTGACTAGTAGAAGAACAAATGTATGCACACAATTAACTACATTTAAATAGTTTATGTACCATAGTAGAAACCTACACTGGGTATAATGGACATAAAAGCAGGAATGGTTGACTTTACAGAACAGGCTGCAATTTCATGAACTCCTTCATAGATGAAATGACATGAACTGAAAAAATGAACAAAGGGCAAAGGAAACAGAGATACTTAGTTGGTGAAGTATGGTAGAGTGAAATAGGTAGCTTATTCACCTTCTTGTACTTTGACATCTGTACTATAGCCCTTCCACATTTGTTCTGGAAACAAATTTTCCATATTATAGCAAAAGTAAATTTTTGCAAATGCAAATATAATTATATGGATGGCTTCCTTTAGCCTTAGGATAAAGCCCCAATTCTTTGTTTCCATAGCACTATGAAGTTATGTGAAGTATGCAGTTTAAGATATTTGTGTATCTACGTTGTAGTTCTTAAATTATTCTCAACCTTTGAATAAGTTTTTGCTCAGCCTTTGTGCAGAGAAATGCTAATTCATGAAACAGAGTTACATAGTCATGTAAAATAGAAATTCCAAGTCAGTTTTTCCTTGAAATACATAAATAATAGGGAGGATTTACATTTTTGAGCTTTAATTATCCAGGTAATTACTTCAATTTTCCATTGCATTTGGCCAACTTCTACACACTACACCGGTTTGATTTAAAAAAAAAAAAAATAGTTGTCAATTTTTCTACTGGGTTGGGTTTGTTTTCTAAATTATATTTGTCACTATCTGTTATTATCGTTCAGAACATGACAGTAAAGTTTTTCTGAGCTTGGGGCTATTCATCCTATAGATACAGCTTTTGTTTTAAGATTTTTAAGGCAGTTGATGTGATTATTGTATACTTCTTGGTAGATTTTTTAGACAAACATGATTTATTTTCTTAAGGCAATTTCTTGGTATGTTTTGCTTTCATAAGATCAATAACATTTCTGTATATTTTTGCATACATTTTGATATTTTTCTTGCTGGTTAGGTTTAATCCATGCTTGGAAACTTTTGACCTCTGACTCTGTTACCATTGTGGAAAGAATTGTTCAAATCCCTCAACTATCAGTGCAGACAATCCAAGAAAAAGAAAACATATACAAGCTGCAAGAAAAATAAATTCCCAATCAACATTTTTTTGCCACAGTTACTAAAAAGCTGGAGAGGCTATGTTTATGTGAACTCTACTAGAGAAAAATATTTCATACAAAAATATGTATTTTTGTGGGACTTTGTGAGTGGGTTGACTTGACTAAAATCCATTCAAAATTGAAAAGGATTTTCATTTTAAAATCAGTGTTTATGTGTAGAGTTCAGTAGACATTAGAGGAAACAACACATTCTGAATGTATTTATACATACATACTTTTTTTGTTGCTTTTTAGGAGAAAATTTAGACCTTACCTAGCGAATAATTCCCTTTGTAAATTCCTGAGAGCTTCACCTATGCATGGTAGGATAGAATATCTCATTAAATGTGTATTATTTAGAAGGCAAGGATTGCAATTATGTTAAATGTTTTGTATCTAAACCAAACTATTCTTACATCTACCTTTGGTGTGATACACATTTGCTTTGTTCCCCTCCCCCCAGTCACTCCTTTTCTTTTTCTTAATGTATGTCAAGTAACTTTTTTTGGTAGAAAATACCAACACTTTATGTTTTGGGCTTTAAATTATGTGGAATATAGTCAGTGTTGTATTTCATTTTATGCCAAGAATTAGTATAGCAAGTTTGGCTTTCACAATTCTGACAGAAAAACACGATTTATCTTTGGTGTTTTCTTTTTTCTGGTATTTATGTCCCTTCTTAATATACTAAAACTTAAAAATATTTAGTTTTCTTACATTGATAGACTTCAAGAATGTATATAATATATATTGTTTTTAATCTTTACAGAGAAGTCACAAAATTTTGCATGGATATTAGAATTCAAGTCTTATTTCATCTGTATCAGCTTTCTTTGCTTGTAACAAATTACCACAAATGTGCGGCTTTAAACAACACACATTTATGATCTCAGTTTCTATGGATTGAAAGCCCAGGTATGGCTTAACTGGTTCTCATCTGGAGGTTCTAATGGGAAAGGATCAGATTCTAAGCTCCTTCAAGTTGTTGGTAAAATTCAGTTCTGACTATAGGATTTGTGATAGTTTGCTCTTTCAAAACCAAGGACAAATTGGGAGCATTTGAGACTCCAGAACAAGTTGACCAGCAAGACAGTCATCTGTGATGTTATCACAGAAGTGACATTTGACCACTTTTCCATATAATATACTTAGGAACGACATCTCATTACATTTGCCATATTCTGTTGGTTAGAAATAAGTCATCCTCAAGTGAATGAACACCACAGATGATATCATGGGGACCACCTTAAAGTCTTCCCACCCCACCATAGCAATTACACTGGCTACATTAAGAAAAATATATTTGGCTTAATGAATAGACCTGTTTCCTCTGTTTCTGTCTGAATGTGCATCATAGTCAAAGTTCTGATCTATATACCATTAATATCTAAGCAAAGAAATAGTAAATGGTATTAGATCTTATTCTCTCTTCTGTAGTAGAAGACTGACTTCATCTTTAACAAAGCTAGAAAGAAAAAAATAGTACTTTTATATTTTGCTGCTTCTATGTCCTTTTTTGTGCAACATTTATTACAAATATAACTACATTTTCATGGTACAGTATTCAAATAGAACAGGTTAGTATAAAATAAAAAAGTATGAAATTAAATGAGAAATCATGAAAGTAACCACTGTTCAGTACTCCAGCAATTTTCTATACACATACCATTGCAAATGTATGTAAATATGTACTTTTAGATTTTTAAGTAGGATATTTTTTTCTCTACAACTTTCTTACATCCCTGATATCTGTCTATAGAAATATCAATAGATACATTTCTTTTCCTCTTTAATAGCTGTTTAGTGTTCTTTTTAACTATGTGTCTTAATTTGGCATGATTAAAATTCTCTACAGAGATGATGTTTTTCATTTGTGTGCTAAAATACCATCTTTCTATTAATTGGACTTCTTTTGGTTTTAAACGTCATAAGATCCAATTAAAATCAGCTTACAGAAAACAAAGTTTGCCATCACAGTTCAAAAACATTAGGAGTACAACTGATTTCCAATGTGTTTGGTTCCATGCCCTAAATCAATGTCATCTGTAACAGGTTTCTCCCCATCAGTGGGCTTGCCTCTCCTCTGGCTGATCCTCTCATTATGCTGGCTTTCCTTTCAAGATGTCAGAATGGCCGCCAAACCTTGTCCCAGGAAACCAGCAGAAAAAAATGACTTTGTCTTCTGTTTCCTTAGTCATATATGACAGGAATAATTATCATGGAGTCTGATTGGTTCAAAAGTCTTTCTCTTGATCAATTGTTTGGGGTCATGGAAGGTGATATTCTGGGTATTCAATTTTAGGTCATATGCTACTTTTGGAGCATGGGGTATTAGCTCTCCTGCAATACTGTGAGCTAAGAATGGGGAGCTGGGAAATAGAACATGTTTACTATTTCCTTGTGAATATATCTTTATCAATTTGTGTACCTTATTTGCTATTTGTTAGGTAAATTATTAGAAGGGTAAATGCTGTGTTAAAGTATGTATACATTTTAACATTTCCTGGATATTTCCAAATCTTCCTTTACAATAAGTACCTTAGCTTATACTTCAGCCATTAATTATTCCTATTTATGGCCATTCTAGGCTTACTCAATATTTTCTAGCCAAATATGTGCAAAATGAAATTATACTGCTCAATAGATATATCTTTCATAATGACCACAGATGAATGTATTTTTGTTTTTCTATTTGCCTTTTGTGTTTACTGTGACCTCCCTACATATATGGTTTTCTAATTGTGCCAGGACAGGTAACATAATGGAAGTACAAAAAATAAGTGTAAATATGTCTAAATTCTACTTAATTTGAAGATAATTTCAGCCTAGCAAGGGTGAGATTTGTGACCTGGTAATGTTACACTCTTGAAGTAGGTTTTTCAGGACATGGCAAAGAGGGAATGTAGCCAATGTTTTTATGCAGCCTGGAGGAAGATAGGTCAGCAATGGACATAAAGCCGAGTTCAGTGTTTTGAAGGCTGGGAACCTTCAGACCTATCTCAGGATAGGAGCTGGTCAAAGACAAACTCCAAAGTAAATATAGAAGAAAACAAAGAGTAAAAAAAACCCTGTGATCTAATGCCTAAAACATTGTTTTTGCAGAGTTCAAGTATGCAGAGGTCAAGAGAAAGCATTGCAATTTCAACAGTAATAGCAATAACATAGAAGTTTTGCTTGATAAGTTTTGCAAGCTTTTAACCTATAATGTTGGTGTCTCTGAAAGTTCAGATGCCGTATGACAGCCTACAAAGCCCCATGCTAAGAGATAAGGTTTTTTGAAGAAAAGAGTAGAGAATAAAGAGAAAATGATACATCGGCAACTCATGGCTAAAGTGTTTGTTCAGTAAGAGTGAATTGAGGATCAAAAACAAGAGCCTAGTTAGATGGCAAATTATAATTCTTCACATGTATGTTAGAAGTGAATGATGACAACATATGCTTAAATCACTAAACTACATTTTTCCCTATTGCCTGGGGAAAAAAACAACCAGATGTATCTTTAAGTAGGAGATTTTAAATCCATTCAAAAACAATTTCTTGATTCAGTAGTTGATTGCACATCTACTGTGTGCTGGACATTGTATTCGTTACTGAGTTTACAATGAAATAAAAAGAAAACATATAAATCTACACCACTAAATACATTTCTTAGTCCTCCAGGGGACACTGACTTCAAAAACAAACACAGTCAAACAAACTGGTAAATGAGTAAATGCAAATTATGAAGCACTATAAAGAAAATTACTAACATTGAGCATTGATAGAACAGTGCCAGAATGAGTTCTATGTGTTTACTCATTAATGAAAATTCTCAATATTCTATGAGGTAAGTACTATTATTTTTGTGCTTTAAAAGTGAGGAAACAAGCACAAGAAAGTCCAATGAGTTGTCCAGTATTCTATGGTAGAGAGAAGTAAATCTGGAATATGAAATTGGGTAGAACCTATACACTTAATGCTTAAGCTTGTATTACCGGAGAACAATAGTAGAGACTGTCTTATTGATGAGGTGACATTTAAATTGAGATTTGGAGGGTCTGACAGAGGCAACCATGTTCAGAGCTAGGGAATAAGAGCATTTTAGGTAGCATGAAAAACACATTATGTCCCTAAATTGGGAGAAAAACTGGCATTTTGTAGGAGATGAAATGGTGTTATTAGTAATTAAGAGGATATACAAGATTGGAGACATAATCAAGAGTCTTACTTTGCAAGGAATTCTAGGCCAACACTGGAAGATTTGCACAAGGGAGAAAAATGTTAAAGGATTTTACAAAGAGGTCTGACCTCATGTGGTTCATGTTTAATTGGGAGCTGTGTAGCAATAGGTTGAAGGAAGAGCACAGAAAAAGCAAAAAACAAAAAACAAAAAACCAAACAAAAACTGTGGGCTATTTCAGTAGCCTGGAAAGGGTTTTGACAGAGGTGGTGAGAGATGAGATGAAGAGGAGTAGACATATCCAAGATAAATTTTTGAGGCATAAGTCCTAGGATATGCTGACAAATTGAATGTGGTGGGTGAGGAAAAGGAAGGGATTTTGGATCACCCACTGGTCATCTACTATTATCACCTATGTGGTGTCATTTTCAGCAATTTGGTTATGTGATGGTATCCTATATACTGAGAAAATACAGATAAAACAGCTTGCAGAAGGCTGGGTGGTGAGTTTGGCTTGGGGCTTACTTAATTTGAGATGCCTGTGAAAGAGTAAGTTAAGTGTATTAAATAGAAAACTGGATATGAGTGCTTGGAATCCAAGTAGAAGTCTGTGTAGGAGATAAATTTTTGGAGTTGTGAATATGGAGAGAATATTTTAAGCTACTGGGAACAGGTGCAACATTCCGGTAGAGGGCTCAATACCAAACATGGAAAAACTCAGCAATGAGATGGTAGAGCAGATAACACCACTAAAGGAGAAACAAACAAAAACAAAACAAAAAAGAGAAAACAGAAAACAAGAGAAAACAGTTATTTCAGGAAGTAGAGATTGGTCATTAGAATCAGATAGTTTTGAGGCATCACATAGGTTGAGAACCCAATAGTCTACATATATTCTTGATACCTAAGTGGCGATTATCTTATATAACATACCTTTTCAGGTCATAAATTATAAATCAACAGGCAGCAAATTAGGGCATCCCCTTGTATTCATATATTTCAGTTTGTTTAATAGCCAGTTGATTATCTAAGATATTTCATTTCTTTGTCCTGTAATTTACTGTCATATTTTTCTCTCTCAAAACAAATAAAAAATACCTAAACTATAAAGCATTTGTGATCAATGTAAAGATAATAGTACCAAAATATCAGTCACTGAATAATGAGTCCAAGAGTGCAAATATTTAGGATCCCTTTGAGCAGGGATTATATTGGCTTAGAGACTTGTGATTCAGATTCAAGAATGATACTGATGGAATCAAAGAAAAAGAGGCCAGCACTTTCTGAGCTAATTGTTTGAAACTAGATTTTTGCTCCAACTGCTATAAATTGGAAAATGGATGATGTGAGAATTTGTAATTTAAAACTTCATGAACCATGAAACTTTCTGGAGACTTTGGTCAGTCAGTTGATTTACTAGAAATGATGAGACCACCATTATCCATAAACTGTCTATTTTTCCACCACCATGGCAATGAAATAGAGGAGAAAACATGCAAATTGCTCATTTATGGGTTTTTTTATTTTGCTTTCCTAAATTATTTCTAAGCTCACTGAGTCAGATTTCTATAACATCTTTAATTATGATGAAGTCTTGGCTTAAAAAAAGAAAAGTTGTTTAGTAAAAACTTCATAATTGGCATTGAAACATTTAACCAAAGTGCCAGCTCTCAAATTTGTTATATTGTTTTTATTTGGATGATGGGAACAGCGTTGTGGAGACTTGCAGAATTTGATATTGGGAACCTAAAATGTTAGGATGGAGATTTGTACAATAATTCCAAACAAAACCAAGCATTATGCATAACTTGAAAAAATTATAAAACATGGAAAAAATTCTGAATGTATTTGGATGATACAACAAATCATAAAATAGAACAGCAATGGGTTATACAAGTTCTGCCATCTTTTAATGGGAGAGACAGTGTGATCTGTGATGGAAAATCAGCTATCTGGGAAGCATCAGATGCTAAGAACTTTCAAGTCTGTCAAGTAAGAGGAAGTGAGGGAACTTCTTTTGAGAAACTAAATTAAATAGCACATGGCACAAGTGGCCTTAAAACATTTTTCAATTCTGAATTTTTCTTATAGTAGTCTTAAACATATTAATGAGAAATTAGCATTCCCAACAATATTCTCCTAATTTTGATACAACTGACTTTTTCTTTACTCTTCTTTTAAAAAATATTGTACATTAAAAAAAGGACTTAGGTTCTAGAAGAAATAATTCTGATGAATAGTCCTGTTGTTTCAATTGGGGCTATAGTAAAATTAAAAGAACTGTTTCAGATTTCTAGTTCAAAATTTGTCCCCTGCAAAGATTTACCAAAACTGAGGATTCAAACAATACATAGATGAAAATTACACTTTGATCTGTCCTTGCTCAAGCTTCTGTGATTAAAGATGGCATAA